>ML797811.1:383003-415738 GCA_009831015.1 Picea engelmannii | reverse complement strand
CCTACACTAAATCGGATCTTCTTTCTAAATCAGCATAGGATGTCCTATTCTCACGCAACCGAATGCTAATATAGGAGCTGAACGAGGTATTTGCTGTTACGGCTGGTGTAACAGTTCCTTTTCATTGCTGCTGCTGCTGTTCAACATCGCAATTCACGGGCTGTTTTAGCCACGTGAGTTGCGCTCTTGACTGTGTCGGCCTTGACTGCTAACGGTTCGTGTTTCAGCATTGTGGCGGTCTCCTCTGTGTTTCAGCATCTGCACTTCTGAACTGAGTGACAGCTCCGTGTTTCATCATCTTCATCCTCGAACTATGTAGTTGTTCCGTGTTTCGGCATATGCGACCTTAGACTGTGTAGCAACTCCGTGTTTCAGCATATGCGTCCTCGGACTGTGTAGCAGCTTCCGTGTTTCAGCATCAGTTCAACAACGACTCTGGTCAGTTATGTGTTTCAGCATCGGCCTTGAATACTATTCTGCAAATATGGACACTTATGCACTTCTAATCAATGGTTAAGTACGAGAGTGATGTAAAATATCATGCAAAACAGATTAGACATGTAGTGATGAGAAAGGACGTTGTATACCTTGGAATGATCAGATGAAATGATAGTATAAGTCTAAATGCAGGTGATCCAGGGTATAATAATGGCAAAAAGTATGGGCAAAAAGGTACAATATGTGGTCCTAACACTTGGCCTTCAAAAACATCTAATTTGCAATTTCTGGAAAATTGGTGCATAATTGACCAGTGGTCCTCACTAGAACTTTCATAGGCCTTGTCATTGCAGACATACCCATAAAATATCATCTCATTCTAATTTAATATAATCATGTTATGGCCAAAATAAAAATTTGGATCTAAACTTCACTTTTTTAAACATAGGACATTATTTGTTGATGTGTCATCTTGCTAACATGGCCACTATTGTGACACCTTGGGTATGTAACATCCATATTTTCAATCCCCAAACTAGCGATGTATATTGTAAATGTAACATATGGTCGAGGACCAAGCAATGTAATATGTAAATGATGTAAATTGAATATAAGGAATAAAATGTATCATCAGTTGCAAATGGACACAGATGGACATTTGAGGGCTTAGTTCCCATAAGAGAGGGAATAGGTCCAAGGGGAGAAATTTTAGCCATGCTTATTAAACCCAAACCATTTCTTTCTAAAGCATCCTTACCATGAACCTTCCATTATTTGTTGAGTGTTATAAATCCCAATCATTGAATTCATGTAAGAGGGTGGGTGTGAGAAGTCACATCCCATAATTATTGAGAGCATGGGGGTTGAGTATATTGGGGAAGAGTGTAATTCAAGAAAGAAAGAGAAAGAGGGGAAATTTTGTTGGCATAGGGGCAAACCCAGGTTCACTCCAAGAGTGCACCAATAAGCCCTAGCTACTAGCCCTTTTGGTAGCACCTGCGAAGCAGATGCAGTCTCACCTGAAGCAGCTAAGATGGGGGGGTTGCAGGACAGGAATGTCTACAACTAGGGGAATATCAAGTGGATCTATCACAGCAACAATACAACATTCATATATCACTTATCATCTAGGTCTATCGTGCGCATATATAGATCTAATCTAACATAAGACTGCAAATAACAATATAACAATGACATAGATCTAGGCATCAATCACACATACGACACAAAATATACGTGGTTCACCCTCTCTCTAGGGCTATGTCCACAAAACTATGCTTATGATTTGCTAAGGTAAAGCATACAGTTCTTATCTGCACTCTCAGCTAGCATATCTTCTTTATTCTCTCTCTTCATCTCCCCTTCCTATGCACCCAGCTGCAGGACTTGACCTTCACACACAGCTGAAGATCTCACAATACAATCCCCTCTCTCCACAATAGAGCTATAACAACAATATTAAACCAATAATCAATGACCAACAACAACCAAGTCCTCTTGACCTTTATTTAAACATTACAATCCCTCACTGATAGCCTTAGGTCTAAACCTAGGTGCCAAAACCCTAGATACCAAAACCCTGGGTGTCTAAAACCCTAGGTCAACTTGACCCACTTTTTCTGGGCTTCGCCAGCCTGTCTTTCCTTCTTCATTGCGCGGTGCTCTAAAGCATCCAATGATGGATTTTATCTGCTTGTTGAGTTGTCCATGATCCTTCTTCCTTGTTGATCTATCATCCCTAATCTCCTAATCCAACGGCTTGCTTTTCCGCACTTCACTCCATATTTCCTACTCTTTTGCTCACTTCGACTCAGTGACAGTTATTGTGTCTCCTGCAAAGCTCGCTTTTTACCTTTCCCTCCTTGTTCTTCACTTCCTTCCATAACCAAGGGACAACATGCCCCCAAAACTCACCTTTGACTCATCCTGAGGCACTTCATATCTGATCCTCTTGTTTTACTTTGACTTTGGACTACATAGTGCAGCCCTTTCTTTCTGCTTTATGCCTCCTTTCCATCCTTATGCATACTTTCTTTTCTATGTCTAGTACCCAGTTTCAACTGCACCTGGTACTTGGACCCTTTTCCTTGTGATTTTACTGAGAGCTGCAAGGCAGCTGGTTATCATAGTATAACTTCAGCCGACTCCCATTCACCAATCCTTCCTTCCAATTTCCCTTCAATGTCTTCAGTTGCGTAGCTCCTCCTTATGTAACATAGGCAATCTCATATGGTCTAATCCAATGCATTCTAAACTTCCCAGGGTGCTTGATAAACTTAATGTCATACATCAGTACTAAATCACCTTGCTTGAATGTCTTTTTCTTGATGTACCTGTCATGATAGGCTTTTTCTCGTTCCTTCTGAACTTGTTGATGGAATCCTGCAATGAATCTCTCTTCTTCCAGTTCAACCAACTGTGAAATCCTCTCGTGAACAACATCAGTATCATCCATGTCTGTAAATGCAACAATTCTTAGGCTTGGTACTAAGTATTCCATTAGGACAACAGCTTCAAGACCAAAAACCAACTTGAAGGGGGTCTGCATTGTTAATTTCTTGCAAGTGGTTCTATAAGCCCAAATTATTGCTGGTACTCTTAAATCCCAGTCATCCATGTTCACGCTACAAATCTTTATCAATGTTATCTCCAAGATCTTGTTGAATGCTTCAACCGTTACGTTTTCTTGTGTATGGTAAGGTGTACTCTTCTGATGGTGGACTACAAATTCTTTAGTCAAGGCTTCAACTATCTTATTGATGAAGTGTTTACCTTGATCACTCATAAGGACCTTAGGGCATTCAAACTTGGTTATGATGTCATCAAATATGAAACGTGCAGTTGTAGTTTCACTATAGTCCTTGAATACTCTGGCTTCGGCCCATCGGGTTAAGTATTTTGTACCAGTAATAATGTACCTTGCTCATGTGCACTTTCCTGGTGGGTTTATAGGTCCCACAATGTCAATCGCCCACTTTTCAAATGCTTTTAGGGTCATCTATGGTGCTAATGGCATCTCATCTATTTGGGATGGTTTTCCAATTCTCTGGCATACATCACATGCTCTGGCATACTCTTTAGCATCTCTCTGTAACGTAGGCCACCAAAGGCCAACTTGCAGAACCCTATACGCAGTTGATTTCCCTGCATAATTTCCTCCTATGATGCCTTCATGAGATTCTACGAGGATCAATGGTCGCTCTGTCTCCATAACACACCTCCTTAATATTTCATCCGATCCCATTTTGTACAATTGTCCAGCTATAAGTGAAAAATCTGTAGCATGCACCACTAGTTGTTTTTTTTGAGGAATTGTATACTCACTTGGAGCCATTCCTGTTGACAGGAACTGGACAATGCTTGTGAAGTGGTTATCAATCATTCTAATGGTGACCAGCTATGCATCTGGTAATGTATCCTCCAAACTAGTAGGTTCTTCGCCATGTTCCAACCTTGATAAGTGGTCTGGGCCCTTGTTCATTCTTCCTGGCTTAACTATGATCTCAAAATCATATTCTTGAAACAACAAAATCCATATGCATATTATCCCCCCCAACACTGGCTTGTTGACTAGGTACTTCAACGCGGAGTGATCGGTAAACATTTTAAAGTGTCCTTCCAACAAGTAGTGGCGGAATTGTTGCAGTGCATACACCATGGCTAGTCCCTCTCTCTTTGTAGTGGTGTAATTAACTTTGGATGTGGAGAGATTCCTGCTGGAAAATGCTAATGTATGATCAATTTCCCCTTGTCTAGGTTGTGCTAGCACTGCTCCTAATGCAAGAGAAGATGCATCGACATGCACATGGAATTCTTTGATCCAATCTGGAAAAACTAGAATGGGTGTTGTAACCATATTTTGTTTTAGTGTGTCGAAGCTCTGCTGAAATTCATTTGTCCACTCATATTGGCAGTCCTTCTTCAGCAAATTCTCCATTGGTGTTGTAATTTGGGCATATCCTTCGATAAAAAATTTGTAATATCCAGTATGGCCCAGTGCAGTGCACAGTTGTTTGACTAAAGTAGGAGGTGGCAAATCAACTATAATTGCAATTTTAGATGGGTCAACCAGCAATCCGTGCTTGCATACAATATGACCTAATAGTACTCCAAATGGTGAGAAGAAGATGCATTTCTTCAGATTCAAAGAAATTTGACACTACCTGCATTTTTCCAACATTAGCCTTAGACATTCAATATGATTTTTCAACAAACTAAAAATAGTCCAGTCATCAAAGTATGCTTCTAAAAATTTATGCAAAAATTCTTTGAACGCTTCGACCACCAACCTGGAAAAGATGGTTGGGGCATTATTCAATCCAAATGGCATTATTGTATATTTGTAGGATCCCCACTCTGTGGAAAACATAGTCTTATGACGGTCCTCCTTGGCAATGTGGATCTGATGGTATCCCAAAAATCCGTCTGTAAAATAATATACTTCCTGGCCTCCCACATTATCCAAAACTTCATCTGTGAATGGTGTAGGAAAAGGGTCATGCAGGCAGACATCATTCAGCTTTCTGAGGTCCACACAGATCCTGATTTCTCCTGTCTTCTTGTCTTGTACCACCATAGGTCTAATCCACTCCGACTCTTTGACAGGTTCAATAATACCCACTTCCAACATTCTATCGAGCTCGATCTTCACCTTTTCCTTGTATTTTGGGTTCAGTCTGTAATGTCTTTGCTTGATTGGCTTCACATATGGTTTCAAAGGTATTCTCATCTCACCCATAGGCCCTTTGATTCCATTCATGTCAGTGAAATTGGTCAAGAACAAGTCCTGATATTAGTGCAATAACTCTATAATCTTGTCAATGGTAGAAGCATCCCAATAATCTCCGACATTGGCAAGATTTGGTGTCTCCTCTGTCCCAATATTGACTTCATTTATTTTGATCGGCTTCCCTATGAATGGAATCTCAACTCCTGGTCCTTCCACATTTTTTTGGCCTTCTGTCTCAGCGATGTTTACCTTCCTCGGATCATCATCTTCATCGGAATTAATGTTGTAACATCCTTGCAATTTCTGGAATGGCGTAGTCCATTCATCCTCTTTTTTCTCCAAAGGGAGGCTAGATGCCTCCTTAAATAGTTTTTGTCTCACAATATGTAATGCTTGGTATACTGAAGGAAATTCACTTTCAAACAAAAAGGTGGCTAAAATTTTTTGGATCATACCTTCCCAATCTGAAGTGACAAGGCGCAGCTCCGCTTGAAGGTACCAGTTGATAGGGATCATGTCCAGCGTGTTAATGAATCTGTGCACCCATTGTTCTCAAGGAATGTCACTCCAGGCCTCTTCATAGCTTCATACATGGTCCTTTGGGCAACTTCGACCTGTGTATCTCACTTCCCAGCTTCCTACTTGTGTTGAGAACCACATTGTCATCAATGTTTGACATTGTGTCTAGTATTTGATGTTTCCTTTGTGCGTCCCCCACCATCTTTCTGGTGTAGCTTTCATGGCCTCATCCCTTGCCAACAACCTCTGTTGTGTTGGTACACTTGTCTCAAACTCTGATAAAAAATTTCCTAAAGAGTTCAACCCATCAAATGTGGCTAAGTTACTCACTGTTGTGTCGATCCAGCGAACCTCTCTAGTTAGTCTAGCACATCTTCTGGTAAAGACTTCATACATCTAGTTCTTCCATTTCTCCAGTGCTTCTTCTGATTCTGATGAACATGCATTGTCACTTTGCCAGATCAAATTCCCATCGGCTGTAGGATTGATATAATCCTATTGTCTGGCTATTAGTTTGTAGATGTTTTCTAGTTCATACACGTGGTCTTCTTCTCTGATACGCTCTGTGTATCAAGGACCCTCATCTGGATATAAAGGTGCAATGACCCTAAGGCTATTTATTTCAAATTTCATACGCCTCTTCTTTAGATCAACAATAGTGGAATTTTCGAAGGCCTAATAAATTCCTAATAATGCAAGATAAGGGCAGGTATCATCAATAATTTCAATTGCTTCAAAATCTGCGAAGGTTATAACTTTATCGATGTCCACAGGCACATGCTTCAATCGTCCAATTGGGTTGACAGCTTGTTGATTATCCATTCTAAGCCTAATAGTGGAATAGATCAACTTCAGTTTTCCCATCAGTGCACGGGTTTTCTTAGTCATGACATTGACCTCCGACCCTAAGTCGAAGACCACATAGTCTATATCATATTCTCCTATTTGAGCATTCAGGTGTAATTCTTTATTTTTCCTTCTCCTTTTTCCAATTTGGTGCACTGCCCTATTCAGTAAGGAGTCTATCTTTCCTAGCTCATATTGCTTGATTAAATCTTGTAATTCTTGTATATCACTTTTATATTGAATCAACTTAACACAAGTGCACAAATATTCCATGAGTTTGCTTACCTCTTTTCCTTATGTTGGTGACGTAGATGGATCAAACACCTAAGGCATTCCATATTATTTGATTTATGGTTTTTTCTTTGATGAAGACCCTTGATCTCCTTTGAGCTCTTTTCTTGCCTCCTCAAATATCTATCTTTATTTCTTAGAATCAAATGTTGGGGTCTTCTCTGTAGCTTTCCTGACTCCATGGTTGTCTGCAGTCTTTCCTTGGGCTGCTCTGTCTTCTCCTGTAGCAGCGCCTCCATGAGTGATAACAACGAATCTAGGGTATGCTCCGTGAGGTTCATCATATATCAGTTGCAGTTACGGGTTTTTTTGAGGTCCTTGTCTTTTCTAAAGCTTAGCTAGCAGCAAGGGGCATTCCTCGATGACATGCTCGAAGGAGTTGCAATAACTGTAGGTTGTGCAAGGGTTCAGGAATTCCCTCTCTAAATGTCCCGAATGCACGTAGTTGTAACAGATTATTTTCCCTTGGCCTCGACCCATACCTCCTCCTCCTTGTCCTATGTATCCATCATGAGGATTGAAACTTCCTCTTCCTGGAGAATTATACTGTGCATTGTTTCCTTCTTGGTGTACTTCACCTTGGATCTTGTATATGTCCCTTTATCTTTCCTGCATCAGGTCAAAATCCCTACAATCTCTATCATCGTTCCCTATGGACTTACAGAATGTGCATTACAAGTTTGTGGGCATCTAAACATACTTCTGCATATAATATCACTCACCAGGGCAATGTCAGTTTCTGCATACTTCGCACCAGGGCAGGTTAACTTGCTTCAAGGAGCTCAGCACTACTGAGGCCAAATATTCATGAAACATGGGACAGTGTTCTTTACCATGACCTTTGGATCTGCATCTTACACACCAGATATCTTCTCTTTGTCCTTCCCCTTGTCCTTCTTCATATCCTCAACCTGCAGAGACAAACTAGTCAGTTGGCTCAAGATCTAGCTCATGCCTAAGCTAGATTCTCCCATAGGTGTTGATTCAAGCTTCATGGAGATATCCAAAGCTTCTACCTATGATACAATATTCTATTGCATCAGGGGAACTATGATGTGTGGTAAAATAGGAGTGATGAACAATTCTTTGTTCTACTCATCTAGGATCTTAAAAGTCAGTCGGCCTATTAGGGTCTTGAATCTTTTATCGAACTCCCAAACAGGTTCGCCTACCTTTTGTTTGATCTCCTTTAGCTTAGTAATACACTGTGACTCTGAATTGGGTTTTTTAAACTCTGCAACCAGTGCATTCTTGATCTCATTTAGTGGCTTAGGTTGCACAAGTCCTTGGATAAGCTTCATGTACCATCTCAATGCGTGATCCCTCATCATAGTGCTAAACTAGTTTCTTTTAACATCCTCATCTGTAATATTTTTAATGCTCCATATAGCCTCACACAGGAACCAGTGTTGATCAGGATCTTCAGATCTGTCTCCTTTGAAGATAGAGAGCCTCATCTCATCTTCCATAGAGCTGCCTAGGTTTCATGTCTGAGTAGATGTTGTACTACTAGTAATAACAGTGTGTGGACTCTGGTGATTCAAAATATTCTGATTACTTAGCATTTCTGAAATAACAGAAGGATTGATATTACTTACTTCAGTGTTCTGCGCAACTCCTGATGTTTCTAGCTCATTCTGGCAAAGTTCTTTAGCTTCCTCTTCCTCTGCTCTGGTGGGTTTTGAATGTTCTTCATCTGTCATATCTTCCTCTTCTCCACTATAGAAACCTTTGTCTCTGTAGTTTTTCTTGAATAGGTTCTCAAGGTGAACTCCTCAAAATACTTTCCCACTGCGCGTATGTCTAGCCTTTGTGTCACTGTCACTATCTGAATTCTTGAACATTATCCTTTTCGGATCCAACCAATCTACTATATCTTCAAGACGTTCTTTTCATGCAACAACATATTTATTCTTAGCTTCATAAATTGTAAAAAAAATCCTCTGGGTACTTTGAAGAAGTATCTCTCAGCCTGGCTATATGATTATGTTCTGTCAACAGCAAATTCGGTGATATACCCTCCAATGGTACTATCGAACCAGTTATCTACAGCCCTTGATACAACATTGTCGACTCTCTTAACCTTCTTAATCAACTCCGATGTCCAGACTGCAGGAGGTCTAGATCTGATCTCGAACTAGGTATCAACTAACCTAGCTAACCACTCATATATCTCTTGATAAATTCCTCCAAAGAATACCTCATGAATATCGATGAAGACGTGTCTCTGCAGCCAACCTTCAGTACTTAGCTTAGGGTTTTTGTTTGGGGCTTCAGCGAAGTCACTCTCTTGATCCTCTATCCACTTCTGAATCTCCATCTTCGATGGGAACCACCTTGACATTCCCTTACACAAATTCTGGTCTCAGCAACAGAACCATTTGTTGGTATAGGGGCATACCCAGGTTCACTCCAAGAGATCACCAACAAGACCTAGCTACTGGTCCTTTTGACAGCACCTACGAAGAAAATGCAGTCTTACCCGAAGCAGCTAAGATGGGGGGGTTGCAGGACAGGAATGTCTACAACTAGGGGAATATCAAGTGGATCTATCACAACAACAATACAACATGCATATATCACTTATCAGCTAGGTCTATCATGTGCAGCTATAGATCTAATCTAACATAAGAATGCAAATAACAATATAACAATGATAGAGATCCAGACATAAATCACACATACAACACAAAATATACGTGGTTCACCCTCTCTCTAGGGATACATCCATAGAACTGTGCTTATGATTTATTAAGTTAAAGCATATAGTTCTTATCTATGCTCTTAGCTATCATATCTTCTTTCATCTCTCTCTTCCTCTCCCCTTCCTGTGCACCCAGCTGCAGAATTTGACCTTTGCACATAGCTGAAGATCTCACAATACAATCCCCTCTCTCCACAATAGAGCTATAACAACAATATTAAACCAATACTCAATGACCAACAACCACAACAACAACAACCATGTCCTCTTGAACTTTATTTAAACATTAAAATCCCTCACTGACAGCCTTAGGTCTAAACCTAGGTTCCAAAATCCTAGATACCAAAACCCTAGGTAACCTTGACCCGCTTTTTCCTGGCTTCGCCAACCTGTCTTTCCTTCTTCATCGTGCGGTGCTCCAAAGAATCCAATGATGGATTTTATTTTCTTGATGAGTTGTCCACGATCCTTCTTCCTTGTTGATCTGTCATCCTTGATCTCCTCGTCCAACGGCTTGCTTTTTCACACTTCACTCCATCTTTCCTACTCTTTTGCTCACTTTGACTCAGTGACAGTTATTGTGTCTCCCTTGAAGCTCACTTTTTACCTTTCCTTCCTTTTTCTTTGCTTCCATAACCAAGGGCGAACAAATTCATATTAGTAGGAAACCAAAATTACACATTCACGTTTTTGCATGGAGATTTATTTTTGCATGGAGAGTTATTTTTACATGGAGTTTTCTAGACAGCAAAGGAGTTTTGAGTGTTGAAGCTTGAAGGTGGCTATTATGGACATGTTTGGTAGTTGTTTGTAGTTGTAGTCTCATGGAGAAATAGGTTGTGGGCCTATGAATAATATTCTTCTCAAAATTCGTCAAGGGGAGCATGTGTTTTGTTGTTGGGAGAATTCTTGTTGTAGTTGTAGAATTCATGAGATCCCAATAGAGAGATTTCATGTCTAAATTGCATTGGAAACCCTTGAAGGGAGCGGAAATGAATGAGGGATTGTGAGTAGTGAAGGGGGATTCCATCCCTTCATTTGTGCAGATTGTTGAGAAGAGAGTTGGTGGACCAGAATTAGTTGTGGGAATTTACTGTTGAGAGGGGGACATTAGCGAGCCTTAGGGACCACCATATCTTATGGATTCATAGCCCTAACTTGAGGATGACTTGCTATTGAGAACTGGAAAAACAAGTCTACGGTTGGGAAGAACGTTCGTCCTTTGTAGAGGGTTTCATATGTCTTAAGATAAGTGTTCTTATTTGTTGTGTTTATTTGTGTTAAATGTTGATATAGTTGTTTTGCATTTCACTTTGAGTTATCTTGGTTATTGCTACTTGTTGTGAGTATATTGATGCACATGAATCACTACATTTATGGTTGAATGATGTTGTATGTATTAAGTTGTTGTTGTACACATATAGAGTAGTTTCCCTCACGTTTTTATTTAGTATGCGCAGTTGAATGAGCTTGAATTTCATGTTGTGTATTATTTCTACATTTAGAATTGGTAGCTGAATTTTTTATTGGTTTGTTTTAGAAATAATGAGAACCAACTTGGGGCTCAGTGTTTTTACAGAGTGGTATCAAAGCTTAAGTTCAACACTTGACCCATATGGGCCAAGAACTAGTGTGAATTCAACCAAATTTGTTGTTACAATTTTTTGGTCTATGGGAATTTGGGGGAAAATGGTGAAAAATCAGAGTGAAAACCCTAAACTCATGAGCAAATTCATGTCAAGTTTTCCTCATAGTCATTGAAGAAAGGTTTAATGGCATCAATATACAAAGTTGCAGAGATAAATTTGATCTAGAAGTTTGAAAATCCAAGTTCTAATGGCGACTGAAGGGACTGGGAGAGTTCGATGAATCGACGACTAAGATTGCATTTCATCTTGAGATCAATAGCCGAGATTCATTGTAAATAAATTTTAAAACTTATAAGTTTTTAGGAGTTAGCAAGGTCGAGCAGATCAACGACTAAGATTCATTTTTTTCGATTGGGAAAAATGGGTCAGATTGACGATCTAGATTCATTTTTGGTTGTTGGGAAGTTGGAGCTAATCGATGGTTAGGATTTGTTTTTGGAGATTGGAAAATAGAGAAAATCGATGATTGAGATTCATCAGCAAAGTTTGGAGAAGTTTGGAGAATTAACAGTCAATATCATTCGCAATGGAAGATCGACGACCCAAATTCATTGGGAATTTGGTCAAAATTTTCTAAGTGTTGGAGTTGGCAAAGAAAAATTTTCAATGGTAGATTGTTAGTTCAACCAATTTGGTGAATTTTTTTAGTCAACAACGGAAATCTTCGATGACTAATGGTCAAGTCAAAAAATTTGATGAAGTGTTTTGTTCACCAAGAGAAATAATCAATGACCGATGGTCAGGTTGGGAATTTTAGCAAAGTGTTTCGATCGAGAAATAGAAAGAATTAATCATTAATGACCGATGGTCAGGGGTCGATAGAATTATTGAGGTGTTCATTTCAGCCGAAAGAAGCTATCGACCGTCGATGAAGGAAGGAGGTTGTTGATGTGTCATGCCACATCAACATCCATGTGTGATGCCATGTAATTTAGAGTGTCATGTTAGAGTCTATGTGTCATGTCACATCAACATACATGTGTCATGCCACATCAGCCAAGAAATTCCCAATGGGCAGGTCAATCGATTTGGAGAAGTGTTTTCATATGCCAACAGGAATGGTCGATGGTCGGTGATCGGATCGGCAGAACTAATAAATTGTTTCATTCGCTAACAAAAATCACTGATGATTAGGTCGATCAGTTTAGTGATGTATTGCAATCGATATCCAAAGGAAATGGTTGATGGTTGATGGTCGACTCGGCAGTTTTGGAAAAGTGTTGTGTGTGTTCAAAGGAAAACATCAATCGTCAATCACTGATGGAGCTCATATCACCGATCCATATTTCTTCAAGATGTCGATCGACAATGGGGATTCATCTGCAGGCCTAAGAAAGGATTAGTAGATCAACAACTCAGATTTCACCTGATTTGAGATCGACGACTCAGATTTAAAATACTGTTATAACAATAAAACAGATAAATTTCTATGAATTTTTTAGATTTTTGAAGGTCTTAAACTTGCGAGGAAATTTTGAAGCCCTGAACGACGTGTTTAGGAAATCAAAACCCATGAGAATAGAGTATATTGATAGTAAAATTATTTTCTATTGATTGAATAAAATAACTCAAAGAGATATATCCAATGAGCTACTCTGAGTGCAAAACAGAGCTCGTATGAGAAAGTTACAACTGAAACAATTAAGGTAAAATTTCATCACCTATTTACTTCCAGAGAGCATAAATCCTTGCACAAAAATTCATTTGAGGCATAGAAGTAGTCTATGGAAAGATTATGAACCATAGAATACATCCATGAGGCCATATTTGGAATCTAGGTATGTAAAAGTGTGCAGGAAGAGAAACAATACACATGTAGCATACAAGGATAAATTGGGAAAAACAATCTAAACTTCTTTGGACCATAACTTCCAGCTCGAAGCTCATATTTGAGAAAATGAATAGTCACCAGAAAGGTATTTAGATGGAGAAGACATCTATCCACCCAGAATTTTGATTTGGTTACTAAAATTCTCTCAAAAAATAATAAAGGAATTATGCAGCAGTAAGTGAGTGGAAATTGTAGCTTGTGGATGTTGCAACTTTTCGCTCAAAACTCAGAATGAGGCATGAGTACAACCATTGGGGATTTGTTTCATAGAAGAATATGTTTAAGGAATAATATTTTGACTTGGTGCATTGTTTTCTTCATAAAATGATGTGAACAATAACATGTATTCTACTTAATGGAATGTTTTATAGTATGCATGTCCTAACAATAATTATTACATGCACATTTATTGCATAATTAGAGGAGTAGAAAAGCAGACTTTAGTTCCTATATGAGAAGTAGAGATATGGAGGATGCACAAGGGTCTTATAGCCATGAAGAAGAGATCAAAGGTTTTCATGTCATCATGGGAAATGCTAATACAGAGTCTAATGGAAGAAGCATGTTGGCATAGGGGTAAACCCAGGGTTCAATGCTCAAGAGCGCACCAACAAAACCCTAACTACCGATCCTTTCAACAACACCTGGGAAGCAAATGAAGTCTCACCTGAAGTAGAGGCAGGGGTGGTTGCAGGACTCAGATGTCTGCAACCTTAGCTGGGACACTGATCTGTGATTATATCTTTTACAGAGCACTTAACATAGATCACTCATCGATATTTAACCCTTATGGTACTTCACAGACAACACAGAGCATCACAGTGAATACTTAGACTAAATATGATTCAATACTTAGCCACATAAATATAGATTAGATTCAGCAGATCAAGCACTAAGCATCTTATATATCAGATCTAACATTCATTCATATAACATAAGCACAGAGCGTAACTAGATCTATTTAATCATAGAAAGCACTTAGCCAAGAAGGAGATAAACACATTAGGTCAAAGCATAGAGAAAAATACACATAGTTACCGTGGTTCACCCCCACCCTGGGGCTACATCCACAAAGTCTTCTTCTTTATATTATCTTGGTCAAGTGGTTACAACACAGAGCTTCAGTGACCCTTACTTCGCACAGGATAGAAGATCTGCACAACCTGCTAGATCCTTCTTCCTTGCACTTCAGCACAAAACTACAACAACTTTCACTTAGCTTTTCAATCTCCTTACAGTCATGCACAAAGCACTTGCAATATACATCCAATACAATAGATCCAACTACTAGCACTAAGCCTTTAGCTATACATCACATAGATGTACTACTACTCTCTACTTACATTGCCTAAGTATCTATTTATAGATTACAAAATGGGCCTAAGCGTGGGTAAACCCACGGGCTAGCATCCCTTTCCCTTTACATCAACCCAAAACCCTAAAAGGGACCCAAAAATAGGTCTTGCTTCCCTAATTTCCGCTTCGCGTTGCGCTCCATCTTTGGCAAGCTGTCACAGTCCCAAAAATGGTCAAATATGACCAAGTATTCTTCAAAACTTCGTCAAGGGCCAACAAAGTGACATGCAAGAACATGTGACTATGAGAATTTTTCAAAGAGAAGTGCATAGCTATAGGGTCGATAATGAAAATATTATGAAATATCGAGAGGAGATACTACAAATCCTGAATATTCCATAGAAGTAAGTCAACAAATATTATGGCACAAAACAAGAATCTAGTGCAAGGAAATTGGAAGCATATATTTCTCATGATAGAAGGGATGATCATGGAGGATATAAATGTTCAAGGAGTGATAACAGTGTTGGTTGTGGAGCATGATTATATTATTGTTTCATAGGTATTTGTTTTCAGCCATGTTTATACCCCATGAAGACTGTACACCCCAGAATACTATAAACCCCTCCACATGGGGGGGTTGCAGGGGGGATTTCCCCCCTTGCGGGGTTTGGGGGGCTCATACCCCTGGCTGGGGGTCCGAGGGCAAGTAGGCCCCCGATGGGGGTTCAAGGTTGAATCCCCTGAAGGAAAAATTTCCTTGTAAATGTATATTGTGATTTCATAGTAAATATGGACGGTTCATTATAAGGTCGTAGATTTGACGGTAGAAGTTAAGTTAGGGTTTTTTTTCCTATAAGGAAACCCTGTTTTATGAGGGAATTATATTACAGTTGTGTATCATTGTGAATATTATATTCTGAGAGAGGATACTATCAGAGAAAGAAGAGGAAGTTATAGCAGGCATGTTGTAGGTTGTATCCCTTCATTTTGATGGATAATAAAAAGGAAGGACCTGGAAATTAATTTGGTGGACGTAGCCCTCACTGGATGAACCATGTATATCTATGTCTCTATTGTATTGTGTATATTTTGTGTTTTTTTTCCTCATTTGTCTTATTTTATTGCTCCACGATCTTGTTTTTCTAGCAACTGGTATCAGAGCGACAGGTAACTCGCAGGAAAAGAGGGTTCCTGGTTCGAGTGGGAGAAATGGCGAAAGATGAAAATTTTAGGGTTGAGAAATTTAATGGCCAAGACTACCAGTTGTGGAAGATGCAGATGGAAGATTATTTATATTATAAGGATATATTCCTACAATTGGGTGGAATAGCAAAGAAGACAACGACCATGAAGGATGAAGAATGGGAGGTTATTGACAGAAAGGCACTAGGAATGATACGGTTGAGCCTGGAAGCGTCGAAGGATTTCAATATTTTGAAGGAAAATATAACAAAGGATTTTATGTATGCAATGGCTAAACTGTATGAAAAACCCTCAGCATCCAATAAGGTATTTCTAATGAAGAGATTATTTAATATGAATATGTCAAAAGGTGGGTCTATTGCAGATCATTTAAATGAATTTAATACGGTTACAAATCAACTAAGTTCTGTAAAAGTGGACTTTGATGATGAGGTTAGGGCTCTTCTAATCTTGTGCTCATTGCCAGAAAGTTGGAACAACTTGTTCATGGTTGTAAGTAAATCTCTCTCTGGTTCAAACACTTTAAATTTTGATTATGTTGGTGGTGTTATCCTTAGCGAGGAAAAGTGACGGAAAATCATAGGTGAGACATCAGGTAATATGTTAAACATGGAGAACAGGGGAAGAAAAAAGGATAGAGGAAAGGGATCAGGGATCCGCAAGAATTGTAGGAAGGGAATATCCAAATCCAAAATGGGAAATATAGAGTGTTGGAATTATGGGAATAAAGGACATGTGAAGAAAGACTACAGAACTCCAAAGAAATAAAGAGATGGACAACAAGAGAAAAATCAGGAAGAAAATGTAACAGGTGATATGTTACAAGATGCTTTGATTCTTTCTGTAAAAAATATTTTTGAGTCTTAGGTAGTAGATTCAGGGGCTTCATTTCATGCCACACCCCATAGGAAACATTTTCTAGATTATGTTCAAAGTGATTTTGGACAGGTTCATTTGGGTGATGATGCACCATACAAAATTGTTGGAATGGGAAAGGTACAAATAAAGAAAAGGAATGTAAACCAATGGTTGTTGAAAGAGGTAAGACATGTTCCAGATCTAAGGAAAAATACAATTTCAAAAGGGAAGTTGGAAAGTGAAGGTTTTTTATCCATATTTATATATAAGGTGTGGAAGGTCACCAAAGGATCATTGGTGATAGAAAAAGGAGAGAAGGTAGGTACATTGTATTTATGTATTAGTAATATTGACTCTTATATCTCTTTAGTTTCTATAGGAGTGGACACAACACTGTGGAATCATAGGCTTGAACACATGAGTGAGAAGGGTATGCAAATACTTCACAAAATAAATTTGTTTCCAGATCTTAAACAAATAGGTTTGGATTTTTGTGAGCAATGTGTTTATGGAAAACAAAAGAGAGTCATATTTCTTAGAGTCAAAAAAGAAAATAAGAGTGAAAGGTTATATCTTTTGCATATATATGTATGGGACCAACTCAGATATCATCTTTTGGTTTCTCTCATTATTATGTTACTTTTATTGATGATGCAACTAGAAAAACTTGGTTTTATTGCATTCGACAAAAATATGATGTTTTTTATACTTTTAAGAAATGGAAAGATTTGGTTGAGAATGAGATAGGGAAAAGGTTCAAGTGTATCAGATCATATAATGGAGGTGAATATTGCAGCAAGGAGTTTGATGATTATTTTTCATACCATGGGATTCATAGAGAGAATATAATTCCAGGAACACCACAAGAAAATGGTGTGTTAGAAAGGATGAATAATACAATAATAGTGTGTGCAAGGAGTACGAGATTGCATGTTGGGTTGCCCTTACAGTTTTGGGAAGATGTTGTAAATATTGTTGTTTACTTAATAAACATAGGACCTTCAATCTCTTTGGATGGTGTAATTCCAGAGGATGCATGGACAGGTAAAAAGGTAAACTATTATTTTTTGAAGACTTTCAGTTGTGAAGCATTTGTCCATATTGATAAAGAAAATAGAACAAAGATTGAGGAAAAATCCAAGAACTGTACATTTATTGGATACAGTGTTAATGATTTTGGTTATCGCTTATGGGATTATGAAAATCACAAAATCATTAGGAGTAGAGATTTCATATTCAATGAGAAGGTCATGTAAAAAGATCAGTTGCAGGGGAAGATACAAGAAAACGAAAAACCAGAATACATAATGCTTAATGAGATCACTGAAAAAGAAATTCCAAAGGTACCAGAAAATAATAATGTACAACAACATGAGAAACATGTACCTCAAACTCCCACAAGTGTTGTTATAATATCTACCAGGTTAAGTAGACCCCCTGAACGATACTCTCCTTCACTGTATTATTTATTGTTGATTGATTCTAGTGAACCAAAATGTTATGAAGAGGTAATGCAGGTAAACACTAAAAAGAAGTGGCAGCAAGGCATGAAAGAGGAAATGGATTCCCTAGTAAATAACCAGACTTTGGATTTAGTTCAATTTCCTACAGGAAAAATAAAATTACATAATAAATGGGTTTACAAGTTGAAGGAAGAAGATGGAGGGAAAAAGAGGTACAAGGCTAGACTTGTTGTAAAGGGGTTTGCACAAAAGAAAGGTGTAGATTTTTATGAAATATTTTCTCATGTTGTTAAAATGACTTCAATTAGGACTATTTTAAGTCTTATGGTAGTAGAATATTTACATGTTGAACATTTAGAAGTAAAAATATCTTTTCTACATGGAGATTTGGAGGAAGAGATTTATATGCAGCAACCACAAGGGTATAAGGTCAAAGGGAAGGAAAATTTGGTATGCAGGTTGAAGAAGAGCTTGTATGGCCTAAACAAAGCTCCAATGCAGTGGTATTTGAAATTTGATAGGTTTATAACAGAACAAGGTTATAGTAGATGTCATTCCGATCATTGTGTTTATTTTAAAAAACTAGAAAATGGAAGTTATATTATCTTGTTATTGTATGTAGATGACATGCATGTTGCAAAGTCTAATATGCAGGATATAAATGTGCTCAAGAAGAAATTGTCTAATTCATTTGAGATGAATGATTTGGGTTTTGCAAAGAAAATCCTTGGTATGAGAATAACAAGAGATAGGAAAAATCGCAATTTGACATTGTCTCAGGGTGAGTACATAGAGAAGGTGTTGGAGAGGTTTAGAATGTAGAATGAAAAACCAGTTAGTACACCCTTGGCCAGCCATTTCAAATTAACCAAATAAATGTGTCCCAAGACACAGGAGGAGATAGAATACATGTCCAGGGTCCCTTATTCATCAGTAGTTGGCATCTTGATGTATGTGATAGTTTGCACAAGACCAGATATTTCACATGCAGTGGGAGTTGTGAGTAGGTATATGAACAATCCAGGTAAAGAACATTGGGAGGCAGTCAATTGGATTCTCGGGTATTTGAATGGTACTGCTACTCATGCATTATGTTTTGGATTTTTTTGGAACAAAGGGAGACCCAAGGTTCAATGCTACAACAGTGCACCAACAAATCCCTAACTATCGACCCTTTCGGCAACACCTGCGAAGCAGATGAAGTCTCACCCGAGGTAGAGGTAGGAGTGGTTGCAAGACTCAGGTGTCTACAACCTTAGCTGGGACACAAATATGTGATCGTACTACTTAATAAAGTACTTAGCACTGTCAATTCCTTAATATACAGTCAATAACCACTTCGCTTATAAGACAGAACTTCACAGCATTAACATTGATCTAATGTATTTAAGCACTTATCATAAGTAAATAGGTCAGATCTAGTAGATCAAGCACTAAACATATTCATGTATATCAGATCTATCATTCTACCTATCAGTAGAACTAAACATAAGTAGATCTATCTTAAACATATCATAGCACTTAGCATATACCATATGAACACATCAAGACAAAGCACAAAGCACATAACACAATGTTTACGTGGTTCACCCCCACCCTGGGGCTACATCCACCAACTCTTATTCTTTATTGTCTTCATTCAATCGGTTACAAGCACAAATCCATCAAAACCCTTACTCTGCACAGGATAGAAGATATGTGCAGCTCACTAGATCCTTATTCCTTGCGTTCACAGCACTAAGCTCTCCACAATCTGCTACAAGGACCTGCACTTAGCTCTCCAAGTCTCTTAAATTCATGCACAAAGAACTTACAGACTCTACTCGCACTTAGCATACATTCACACCACATAGATGCACTATTATCTTCAACTACTACCAACTTACATTTCCTATCCTTCTATTTATACATACAAAATAGGCCTAAACATGGGTAAACCCATGGGTCGACATCCCATTCCCATTACATATTCCCAAAAACCCAATGTTGGCCCTTGACCAAGTTTTGGGATAATATTGGTCATGTTTGACCATTTTTGGGACTTCGACAGCCTGTCGAAGATGGAGCGCCAGACGAAGCGGATATTGCATAATATTGACACACTTTTGGGTCCCTTTTTGGGTTTTGGGAATATCTAATGGGAAAGGGATGTTGTCCCGTGGGTTTACCCACGCTTAGGCTGTTTTTGTATGTATAAATATAAGTATAGAAAATAAATTAGTAGTCGAAGATCGACATCTATTTGATGTATGCTAAGTGCAAGTAAGGTCTGTAAGTGCTTTGTTCCTATATGAGACTTGCAGGCCTAAGTGCAGGCCATTGTAGGAAGTTGGAAAAGGATTTGTGTTGTAATGCAAGGAAGAAGGATCTAGTGAGCTGCACAAATCTTCTATCCTATGCACAGAAGGGTTTCTAAGGCTTTGTGCTTGTAACTGATTAGCCGATGATAATAAAGAAGAGTTGGTGGACGTATCCCCAGGGTGGGGGTGAACCACGTAAATACGGTGTTGTATGCTTTATGCCTTGTTCTGATGCATTGATGTGATTATTTGCTACGTTCTTTGAGATGAGTAGATAGATATTATATATATATGCTTATGCTCAATGCTTATGGTGAGTAGAATGTTTGATATGATCCATGTGTATATGCTAAGTGCTTGATCTGTTAGATCCGAATAACATGTTGATGCTAAGTGCTTGAATATTCTAGTTCATAGTGAATGTTGTGAAGCTTTGTTATACCAGTGAAGTGATTATTGATTGCATAATAAAGAATCAGTAGTGCTAAGTGTTATATTAAGAGTTATAATCACATATGTATCCCAGCTAAGGTTGCAGACACTTGAGTCCTGCAACCACCCCTGCCTCTACCTCGGGTGAGACTTCATTTGTTTTAGAGGTGTTGTCGAAAGGGGTGGTATTTAGGGCTTTGTTGGTGCGCTCTTGAGACTTGAACCCTAGGTCTGCCCCTGTGCCAACAAATGGTTCCATTGTCGGGAATGAAACTATGATTGCTAGGAACTGAGAAAGAGGAAGCTCTGTGCAAAGATTCATCCTGAAACTATGAAAGCTCTATGTGTAGATCTGTGCCCTAGTGCACAGTATTCTACTTGATATGTAAAGCTTTGTTTTAAAGAAAGAAGGTTGGATCTGAGAGAAAGAAGCCTATTCTGAAGAGAGAAGGCCAGATCTGAAAGAAAGGAGATCAGATCTGTAGAAAAGAAGCAGGATATGAAATCTTTGTGCTCCAAGAAAGGTAAAAGCAAGAAGTTATTATTGAAAGAGGTAAGATCTGTAAGCTTTGTGCTATGTTAAAGGTAAGAATAGTTAAAATTTCTTAGATCTGAAAGATTTGTGCTCTGTAAAAGTAAGAAAGGTGGAATTTTTTGTTTCTAGATTATGGATCTAGGTATATCTGATAGGTTTTGTCCCGGTTTGAAAGCTAGGGTGTTAATAGATGAAAGAAGGTTTGATATGACTAGATCTTATAAGAATAATGAAAGATATGTTATACCTATGCATAGAAATAATGTTTGGACTAATAAATGGATGTAGGATCCTAGAAATAATTTGTTGTAGGTTCGCTACCATGATCCTAGTGCCCAGTACAGAAAAGGCTAGGGATAATTTAACAGAAAGCGAGGATTAACCCTCTATTACAGTTGCAGAAGACCGGGACATCTTGCTAAGGAATGCCCTGGAAGAAGACCTAGTTGTCTATGTTGCAAATCCATGGACCATGAAGTGTTGGATTTCCCTAGAATGATCGCTAATATTGAAGGAATGAATCTGAATCAAGGAAACCCTAAGGCAGATCTAGAAAAGGAAGAACCCAAACAAGAATTAGAGAAGGTATTGATACAAGTGAAAGAGACCCTGAATGACCACCAATATGTCTTCTTCTCATAGATCTTCAAAGAGAAGGAATGCATCAAAGAAAGAATAGGGGACTTTGACATTGACTGTTTCCTGGATGAAGAAACATAGATGAATATTATGCGAGAAAGAACCTGGGAAGCTATAGGAAGGCCTGCTATGATCCCTTCCCTAGGAGGAATAAGTTTATTCAGAGAAAATCTAGTAAACCTATGTGGAAGGCTCACCCAGATACCTATGACTGTCAATGGAGATTCGATAGAAGAGGAATTTGAGATTATTAAATTTGTTGAAGACAGAGCCCCATTTACCATGCTAATAGGAAAACCTTGGATTGATAGAGATCAAGATAGACGAAAGGAGGAAGAAGAAGTTTTGGAACAGAAGAAGCAAGAGTTAAAAGACTTTATGACCAAAAGGATCACACACTTTATTGAGGAACAAAAGAGCAGATCGTAGATAGTTAATACTAGAAACTCGGATGTTGAGGCTAAGAAAACACTAGAGGATCCCAAGAAGATTGAATCATGTATCCCAAACAAGGAAGAAGTATTACACAGGAACCTTAGGAAAAAATTTCAACAGTGCGAAGTAACTAAGTCCAAAGAAGAAAATACTTAGAATGATAAAAGCATTACCGAGACGAAGCTCACTGGAAAGAAGGATAGAAAGTTAAGAAAGAAAAGTGCTAATACTAAAAGGTTACAGGAGGTTCTAGAAGAGACCTCGCAGAAAGAAAAATTGCAGAATTAGAGCTTCGTTGAGATATCAGAATAGTGACATAGAGTACTTCGCCATGACGAAGAAATATAGTTGTTGGACCGATATATCTGTTCGAATTTTGCTCCGAACGGACAGAAAATCAATAAAGAGGCATCATCAGACCATTGGGCCATGCCATAATGGATCGAACAGGATTTTATGGAGGGTCATGACCGTTGTGAGAGAACCATTATCGACTCAGCTATTTAGCTTGAAGAACACTTTTTCCAAATCGAGAATTTGAGATTGAAACCTTGGTTAAGATTGTCCAGTGATCATTATGCTCTTTCTTTCCATCTTAGTGTCGTGTCTACATTAATTTGTGAACCCGGTATTATTAACCTCGAGTGCATATGTCCGAGGAGCTTAGCGCACTTGAAGAATATACAAAGGAAGTACTCATTGATCTCAGGATCGAGAAAGTCATGTCGGAAAGAAGGATGTCTGCAGGTGTGAAAGAATCATCGACAGGAGGAGTCCAAGCTTCTCCATCTACTGCTCGCGGAGTAGGAACTTCCAGAATCACGACAGAGATGAGACTGAAGCATAGAGACAATCTCACGAATGCCCAGTTGATTCTGGTCATCTTACCTGCGTATATACCTCGTCTAAGAGGCGTAGTGAACAGAGATAGTGTGCCCAGGGATTTTGAGTATGGTTTGGTCACTGCGTACCTCCCGAAAGGGGTGCACACAGTTTGTGTCAACCAGGATAAGCTTGCAGCATTGAAGTTTATTGATTTCAACCTCGGTGACAGAAAGGCTTACAGCATGCTCACCCTAGATAAGTATTTCACTAGGACTAAAGGTAAGAACTCCAAGATTATCCCGCAGTCATGGACCCAAAACCTTGTGCATCCACACTGCTCAATGTGATGAAGATCCCACACTTCGGCAGACACCAAGAAGTGAACGCCTGTGTCAAATTGTTGTTGTCAAGTTACCACGGAGGATAATTATTGTTGAACCATTGCATCACTATGGATCCAACCTTGATCAATCGAATCACCGAGCTTAGTATGCAGGGCCCCGACCCATAGGATTTTTACCTGGAAATACCTTAGACTAAGCATTGGCGCAGAGGATCAAAGAGACTTATGGAGATGTCGAGAAGGGCATGTGAGGCTACAAGGTAGTCTCTATCTAGAGTGGTGCAGTTCACCTTGCATGTCAATTGATCGCAGGAAATCTATTTCTCAAGAACCAGCCCACCCAAGTAACTCGATTCGTCGTTGACCTCACAGGGAAGTACACGGAAGGACCTCAGATGAATTGGGTGCAGTACCTGGTAAACCAGTTGAAACTAGACTACAGGGAATCACAAGACCAAGGATATGAGTTCCACTTCAGTTGGCTTCTCATAGTGATCGCATTCATTGCATAGGAGATGCTAGAAGGTGTGACCTTCCTGGACATTGAGTCCTTTGAACCATTGGCCGCAAAGTTCAGTACCCTATGGTAATTGAATGATATGAATAAACAATGGAAGTCAAATGTCATGTTTCATTAATATTATAACCAGTTGAAAGTAGCCATCCAGTCTGAGCCACGTATGACCCTGAATGCCCTCCACAGGTTTCAGCCCCTAATGTAGTTCAACATGGACCGCCACTTCATTTATATAATAGCACGCGCAAATGGCCATAAGCAACAATTGTAGTCCTATTACAAGATTATGGAGGAAGATTTAGAGGAAATCACCAAGGAATGGTCGACGGACCTCCTTATCCCAGCCAACCCTACAGATTTGTCTGATGTAGACAATTTGAAAGCTTCGCAAGATACACCCGGACCTAGTAAAACAAAGAAGCCTGAAGAATTTCAGGATATAGATAGCACATTCATAAAGACTGTGTCTATGTCACCAGAGAAAGGAGGTGTTGGCGAAGAGATCAGTGCGGAAACATCGCAAAAGGAAGAGGATGACCCCTCAAAGAAAATAAAGGTGTCCCCCCAGAAGCCTTCATCTAGAAAGAAAATGAAAGAAACCAATACCAAGTTCGAGATTGTCCTCACCCTGGATGACTTTAACTTCATCATCGTTGCATTGAACGACGCTTCACTAGAGATTGCAGAGAAGCAGGAAGCTAGGCAGGAGGTGATGTACAGTCATATTGAGATAGAGCTCCAAGGAGTGCAGCAAGCACTTCAGTCGAGACGTGCAATCTCACTGTGCCCCTATCATTCGGAACACCAAAAGAAGCATATGAGCCAGCTCAACTCTACCGAATCGTAGATCCAGGCTTTGACACAAGTACAGGGAGTACTTGTAGAACAACATAGTGCTGCAGAATAAGAAAAGAGTGATCTCCAAGAAAAATGGAATGATGAGAAAGCACAACTACAACAAGGAAAGGAACAATTGTTGGTGGAGAAATCGGAGGTAAAGGAAGCAGTCAATAGAGCACTTCACTCTGTGTCAGTCATTGAGGTACATACCAAACAAAGAATCCCATAGTAGGTGGCACATCTCGAAGAAGTGATCCAGAAGCTACAACAGCACATCACAGATCTAGAGCTCCGCACTGTACCTGAAACTCCACAGGAGGTAAGAGACCTAAGGGAAGCAACTTCTTGCAGCGTAGTTGGAAAATTAAAAGCTCTTTCCTTGGAATGCAAGCAATTGAGTAACATGAGTGCCTAGACTTACTAGAACCTCATGGAGAATCCAGAGTTACAAGCATTGGAGTCACAGCTCAAAGAATCAAAGCAGCACACCAATATGTTACAGGCACAGTTGAAGGCCTTAACACCAATTGAAAGAATGAAGAGGTTTCAAGAACAATGCACTGCCCAACAACAGATCCACATGATTCAAAGTAAAGTGATGGAAGTCTCTCAACGACTTCAACCAGTGCAAGAAAAGGCATGCCAACTGTTCACTGAAGTTGAAAGCCAAGGATTCGAGCTAGAACAGGTTGTCATCACAACAGAACAATGCCTAGAAGGGCCAATGAACGACGCAGTGATCCAGAAGTTCATTGAGCAAGAGGTCATATCATTGCAGTAGGTCGAAGAAGCTCGATCCAAGCTCGAAGTGTTTGAGGAAGAATTGATTAGACCTAAGTGACTCGAGACGAATCACAAGTGAGTGTTGGGGGCCTGTTGGCCCTTGACCAAGTTTTGGGATAATCTTGGTCATGTTTGACCATTTTTGGGACTTCTATAGCCTGACGAAGATGGAGCACCAGACGAAGCAGAGATTGCGGAATCTCGGCCCACTTTTAGGTCCCTTTTTGGGTTTTGGGAATATGTAATGGGAAAGGGATGTTGGCCCATCGGTTTACCCACGCTTACGTTGTTTTTGTATGTATAAATAGAAGGATAGGAAAGAAAGTACTAGTCAAAGATCGACATCTATGTGATGTATTCTAAGTGCAAGTAAGGTCTGTAAGTTCTTTCTACCTATATTATACTTGCAGGGCTAAGTGCAAGTCATTATAGGAAGTTGGAAAAGGCTTTGTGTTGTAACGCAAGGAAGAAGGATCTAGAGAGCTGCGTAGATCTTATGTCCTGTGCACAGAAGGGTTTCTAAGGCTTTGTGCTTGTAACCGATTGGTTGATGATAATAAAGAAGAGTTGGTCGATGTAGCCCCAGGGTGGGGGTGAACCATGTAAATACGGTGTTGTCTACTTTGTGCCTTGTTTTAATGCATTGATGTGATTATTTTCTACGTTCTTTGAGATGAGTAGATAGATCTGATATATATATGCTTATGCTCAGTGCTTGTGGTGAGTATAATGTTAAATATGATCCATGTGTATATGCTAAGTGCTTAATCTGTTAGATCTGAATAACATGTTGATGCTAAGTGCTTGAATATTCTAGTTCATAGTGAATGTTGCAAAGCTCTGTTATACCAGCGAAGTGGTCATTGATTGCATACTAAAGAACCGACAGTGCTAAGTGCTATATTAAGAGTTATAATCATAGATCTGTGTCCCAACTAAGGTTGTAGACACTTGATTCCTGCAACCACCCCTGCCTCTACCTCAGGTGAGACTTCATCTGCTTCATAGCTGTTTTTTAAAGGGTCAGTAGTTAGGTATTTGTTGGTGCACACTTGAGCATTGAACCCTGGGTCTACCCCTATGCCAACACCTAAAAAGGGTCCCAAAAGGGGGTTGATATCATGTGATATACACTTAGTTTTACGTTCCTCCTTCGACAGGCTATCGAAGTCTCAAAATAGGTCAACATGACCAAGACACTCCCAAAACTTGGTCAAGGGCCAACAAGCCACCAACACTCACCTGTGACTCATCCTGAGTCACTCTGGTTTGATCAGTTTGGATTTAAATGCCTCGGTCTTGGCCTGAGCTACTTCGACTTGTTGCTTTGTTGTGGCCTCTTGTTCAATGAACTCCTATATTACTACGTCATTCACTGGCCCTTCTAGGCGTTGTTCTGTTGTGGTGAAAACCTATTCTAATTTTGCTCCTTGGCTTTCCACCTCTGTAAACAAATGGCATGCCTTATCTTGCACAGGTTGAATTTGTTGAGTGACTTCCATCACTTTTCCTTGAATCATATGGATCTACTGTTGAGCTGTACATTGTTCATGAGACCTATTCATTCTATCTACATCTGACAGGGATTTTAGCTGCGCCTGTAGTGTATCTATGTGTTGCTTCGCTTCTTTGAGTTGTGACTCAAGTGTTTGTAACTTTGGGTTCTTAGTGAGGTTCTCGTATGTCTGGGTGTTTCGGTTACTCAGCTGCTTGCACTCCAAGGCAAGAGATTTTAATCTATCGACTGTGTTGTAGGCAGTTGCTTCTCGTTGGTCCCTTACGTCTTGAGGGGTCTTGGGCACAGTGCGGATCTGCAAGTCTTCTATGCGCTATTGGAGATGTTGGATTAATTCTTCGAGTTGCGCCACCTATTGTGAGACTCTCTCTTTGACCTTTATTTCAATGACTATCATAGAGAGAAGTTCTCTATGAACCATTTCCTTAACTTCGAGTTGCTCGACAAGCAACTGTTCCTTGTTTTGTTGTAAATGTACTTTTTCTTCATCCCACTTCGCTTGTAGAGGCAGCTTTTCCCATTCTGTAGCACTGTGTTGATCCTTTAGTTCTTTTTGTAGTTGCACTAAAGCCTAGGTGGCTTGTGTTTTCTCTTCCTGAGCTCATCGAAGGTGAGCTTCAACTGTATCAGCAATGCAATGTAGTTTTGTTGGCTCATCACCTAGTTCTGATGTTCCTACCGATAGAGGCGCACTGGAAACTGTGTGGTTGGACTATATTTCTTGTTGCACCCCTTGGAGCTCATCCTTAATCTAACTGAACACCTCCTCTTGCTTAGATTTCTGCTTCTCTACTATCTCTAGTGAAGCATCATTCATTGTTGCGACGATAAAGTAGAATTCATCTGAAGTGAGGGTGGTTTCAAATTTGGTCATGGTTTCTTTGGATTTCTTCCTTGAAGAAGGTTTTGGAGGGGAAACCTTCCTTTTCTTTGAGGGGTCCTCCTCATTTCTAGGCAGTGTAACATCACCTTTCTTTGTTTCAACTTCTACGCCATCTATCTATCCACCATCTCCTCCTTGCTCTATTGATATGGAAGTGGTCTTCACAGATGCGTTGTCTAAATCATGGACCTCTTCGGTCTTCTTTGTCTTGCTAGGTATAGGTATATCCATCGCAGTTTCTGGATTGTCAACATCAAACATCTCCATAGGGTTCACTGGAACAAGGAGGTCTCCACCGACCATTCCTTGGTAATCTCTTCCAAGTCATCCTCCGTCAACTTGTAGTACGACTGTAGCTATTTTTTATGCTCATCAGTGTGCGTTGTGATATAGATGAAATGGCGGTCCGCGCTCAATTTCATCAAGGTCTTGAACCTATGGAGAGTGTTTGGGGTTATATAAGGCACAGACTGGATGGTTACCTTCAATTGGTTGTAATAAGTATGGAAGACGGCATGTGATTTCCACTTCTTGTTCATGTTGTTCGAGTACCATAATGTATTGAACTTCACAACCAGAGGTTCAAATGGCTCGATGTCTAGGAATGTCGCACCTTCCGGCATCTCCCATGTGATGAAAGTGATCAAGATGAAAAGCCAGCTGAAGTGGAACTCATACCCTTGATCTTGCACTTCCCTGCATTCCAATTCTAGCTGGTTTACAAGGTACTTCGCCCAATTCATTTTTAGGCCCTCCGCACACTTTCCTGCGAGGTCGACTACAAATCCAATCACTTGGGTGGGTTGGTTCTTTCGAACCAAATTTCCTTCGATCAATTGACAGGATAGGTGCACTGAAACGCTCTAGATAGAGGCTACCTTGTATCCTCACATTCCCTTCTCGACATCCCCGTAGGTGTCTTTTATCTTCTGCGCAAGAGTGTGATCCATGGTTTTCCCAGGATAGAAATCTTGTGGGTCAGGGCCTTACATGTGCAACCCTGTGATCTAATTAATCAACATCAAATCCACAGAGATACGGTGATTCAACCAAAAATATCTTCCGTGGTAGAAGGACAATAGTAGCTTGACGTATGTGTTCACTTCTTGGTGCCTTCCAAAGTGCGGGATATTCATAACGTTGATGAGGGTACACTATGCGAGGTTCATGGTCCATGACTGGGGTATGATCTTTGAGTTATTTCCCTTGGTTCTAGTCAAATACTTGTGCGGGGCAAGCATTTTGTACACCTTCCTATCGCTGAGTTTGAAGTCGCTAAACTTCAATGCTGCAATCTTATCTTGGTTTGAGCTCACTACACTTATCCCTTTTGGGAGGTACGTAATGACCAATTCATATTCAAAGTCTCTGGGCACACTGTCTCAGTTTATTCCATCGCTTAGAGGTGGTAGATAGGCAGGTAGGATGCTCGTGATTAGATGAGCATTCACTAAGTCATCCTTGTGCTTAGTTCATCTTTCACGGGACAGTCTAGCTCCATGAGAAGTGGATGGAGAGGTCATAAGTACTCTCATCGATGATGCTCGTATACCTGTAGACACTCCTCTTTCCGACATGACTCTCTCTGTCATCAAGTCGATCAAAACTTCTTCAACAACTTTCTATGAAATTCTCAATGCTTCCAACATATGCACTTGGGGTGAACAATTCACAGGTTCAAGGAACAACTTAGACATGGTAATGAGATAGAGAGTGAGAGAAAAATGATCACTGTATAAACTCGGCTTAGTCTATGGGCTTGAATTCTCAATTAGCAAAAATTGTTCTCGGTGCATGGTATGATGTGATAAATAGGTAACTCGACAATGGTTTTCTTACAATGGGTATGAGCCTCCATTAACTCATGTTTGATCCATTATGGCATGACCCAATGGTATGATGACAAAACTTTATTTCTTTTCTACCCATTCGAAGTGAGAGTTGAATGGATATATTGACCCTAATGGCTATATTACTTCGTCGTGGCGAAGCGCCATGTGTCACTATTCTAATATCCTGGTGAAGCTCCAATTCTGCAAATTTTCTCTCTGTGAAGTTCCCTTTGGAACCTTCTGCAACTTATCTCTCTTCTTACTTTGTTTCCTCGCCTTCTTTCCATTGAGCTTTGTCTCAGTAGTTTGTTTTCCATTATGATTCTTATCTTCTTTTAACATAGTTACTGTGCGTTGTTGATATTATTTCCTAGGACTCAGGGGTAATACCTTTTCTTTGTATGGGATAGGTACTTCAGTATTCTAGGAGTCCTCTAATGTTCCTACAACTTCGACATGAGGGTCTCTAGTGTCAAATAGATTCGATCTATTCTCCTGTTCTTCAATCAATTGTGCGATCCTTCTAGTCATGAAATCTTTTAAGTCTTGTTTATTCTTCTCCACGACTTATTCTTATTCCCTTCATCTAGCTTGGGAACTATCAATCCAAGGTTTTCCTATTAACATGGTAAATGGGGTGTTGTCTTCAATAAACTTAATAATCTCAAAATATTCCTCTGTCGAAGTTCCATTAATGTTCATAGGTATCTAAGCGAGCTTCCCACATAAGTTTACCATATTTCCTCTAAATAGTCCTACTCCTCCTAATGAAGGGATCATAGCAGGCCTTCCTATAACTTCCCAAGTTCTTTCTGTCATGATATTCACTTTTGTTTCCTCATCTAGAACACAGTCAATGTGGAAGTCCCTTGTTCTTGCTTCAAGGCACTCCTTGTCTTTAAAAATCTTTGATAGTCTAACATGTCGATGGTCATCCAAGGTGTCTTTCATCTGTAGTAATGCCTTCTCTTATTCTTTCTGGGGTTCTACTATAGCCTTAGTTTTTGTATATGGCTTAGGGTTTTCTTGTCTTATGTTCATACTTTCAAGCTTAGAAATCATTATGGGGCAATCCAACACTTCATGGTCCATAGCCTTACAACAAAGAAAACTAGGTCTTCTTCCATGGAATTCCTTAGCAAGATGCCATGGTCTTCTGTAACTATAACAGAGGGTCAATCCTCTCTTTATTTTAAATGATCCCTAACTTCTCATGTATTACGCACTAGGATCATAGAAGCTAAACTGCAATAAATTCTTTCTAGGATCCTGCATCCATTTGTTAGTCCAAACATTCTTTCTATGCATTGGTATAACATATCTTTCACAAGTCTGATCAGATCTATCCATATCAAACCTTCTTTCATCTATTAATACTCTAGTTTTCAAATTAGTAGAGACTCTATTAAACATACATAGATCCATACTCCAGAAATAAAAATTTCCACTTATCTTACTTCTAAAGAGCACAAAGCTTCCAGAACTAAAACTTTTAACTATTCTTACCTTTATCAGAGCACAGAGCTTGCAGATCTTACCTCTTTTAATCAGAATTTCTTACTTTTACTTTTCTTAGAGTGTCAAGCATCCAGATCTTGCTTCTTTCCTTCAGATCGAGCTTCTTTCCTTCAGATCGAGCTTCTTTCTTTCATATCCGACCTTCTTTCTTTAGCACAAATCTTTATAAGTCAAGTAGAATACTTCGCACTAGGGCACAAATCTACGCACAGAGATTTCACAATTTCAAGATGAATATTTGCACAAAGCTTCTTCTTTCTCAGTTCCCAGCAATCACAATTTTAGGTCCCGACAACGGAACCATTTGTTGGCATAGGGGTAGACTGAGGGTTCAACACTACAACAATGCACCAACAAAGCCCTAACTACTGGCCCTTTCGGCAACACCTACGAAGAAGATGAAGTCTCACCCGAGGTAGAGGCAGGGGCAGTTGCAAGACTCAGGTGTCTGCAACCTTAGTTGGGACACAAATCTATGATCGTACTACTTAATGAATTACTTAGGATTGTTAGTTCCTCAATATACAATCAATAACCACTTCACTTATAAGACAAAACTTCGCAACATTAACACTGATCTAATGTATTTAAGCACTTATCATAAGTAAATAGGTTAGATCTGGTAGATCAAGCACTGAGCATATTCATGTATATCAGATCTATCATTCTACCTATCAGTAACACTAAGCATAAGCAGATCTATCTTAAACATATCAAATCACTTAGCATATACCATATGAACACATAAAGACAAATCACAAAGCACATAACACAGTCTTTATGTGGTTCACCCCCACCCTGGGGCTACGCCCACCAACTCTTCTTCTTTATTGTCTTCGGTCAATTGGTTACAAGCAAAAATCCATCAAAACCCTTACTTCGCATAGGACAGAAGATCTGCGCAGCTCTCTAGATCCTTCTACCTTTCTCTCACAACGCTAAGCTCTCCACAATCTACTACAAGGACCTGCACTTAGCTCTGCAAGTCTCTTACAATCATGCACAAATAAATTATAGACTCTTCTCACACTTAGCATACATTCACATCACATAGATTCACTATTCTCTTCAACTACTACGAACTTACATTGCCTATCCTTCTATTTATACTGTTGATTAAGGTTGGTTGTCATTGATGTCAACCCTTGAAGAAAGACCTGTAGCACAATGTTTTGGGTAATGGACCCAATAGTGTTTGATTTAAATATGACTCATTATTGCTTTGTCATGGTTGATAAGAAGTAAATATGGATGAACTCCAAAGTGGTCCCCTTATGGTGAAAGCCCTCACAGGAAGACGCTTTGTGGAGTAAGAGAACCCATGCTTAATTATGGAATAATGAGATGAAGGAAAGTGAATTTTCTAGGGAAAATATCCTAGATGGATAGTTCTTTTCATGTCATTTCCGGTGGTATGTGGAACGTCACATAATTCCTCACGGTTAGAGAGTTATGGCCATGAGAAGTTGGAGACCCCAGGTTTGGGTAATGGACCCAAGTTTGTTTG
>ML797811.1:329122-364773 GCA_009831015.1 Picea engelmannii | reverse complement strand
CGGAGATCCATCTAATCCAACAGAGTAGAGTAATTATTGACCTACAATTTCTTGACCCTTAATAGAGAAACTTACCTTTGAAATATCAAATTGTTGGGTTTGACCTAAGCTAACAGTTTATATCTATTTCAAAATCATAAGTGCTCACCCTTTAACTAACTAACTTGCCTCCAAAATATCCAATGGTGGAGGATGATCGTGAGCAATGATCCATGTTCATTTCAGGGCTATATGTGCTTGATCTATAAAAAGGTTTGTTCATTATAAAATGTGCTACCTTTATGTGTTTACTCAACTGCCACCTGGCATCTCCATATAATAATTAACGTCACCCATACGAAAAACTCCATTTTTTCTAATTTTGTCAATAACACCCATTTTCCATTGATTTCCATCCACCATGAAATTTATAGACTTGGGTCATGCATTACGTCCTCCATTACCAAATTAAAGCCTATAAGTATTAATTTGACATTTTTTAGCCAATTTCCCTTCTAGATTCCACCCAGAATTGGAGATTTTTTCCAATTTCACCATTTCCTTCCATGGTCGACTCTACAAATTCTCAGTCTAGCCCAATAATACCAATTTGTAACTATGAATTTAGGAATGTGTGCCCCTATAACTCACCTATTGTCAAACTCAACCACATCTATGCAATTTCAAATCCACAATTTATGAATTCAAAATTTTCCCTGGCTTCTCTCCTTGAGGAATTTTTTCAAACTATTACCAGGAAACATGTAACGTTTCTTATGCATGTTCATTTTTTGCCCATATAACCCTAGTGATGTAACCTTCACTTTGATACCACATTTTAACGCACCTAGATCCAATATGAGCAAAATTACTATAATCCTATCTCTTTACATACTATACTTTTCAAATTATTTAACCTCGCTCATAAATACTTTTATACCATGAATAGTTATGCCCCATAGAGCTATGAAACCAACTGTAATATTTTGCCTTGCATAGGATAAACTTATGGATTCCAAAATAATATGAAATCTCATGCATAACACATAATAATATACAAAAATATACACATGCACAACATAACATAATTCAACATATTAAAAGACACATTATACACAACATAAAAGCATATCATAAGAACACTTGTATTTTTATAAAATCACCAACTAGTTGTAGACCTCAGGCATTCCACCCAACCATAGACAATGTATTTCAATCTCTCCAAATAGAAAGTCAACCTCAAGTTGGGGCTATATCTACACAGGGGCAAAGGCTACCTAATCCAACTAAGGTTTCACAGTCAACACAAGCAATGGTTAGGCCAAGGTACCAAACTCCAATAGAAATTCCAACCTACAAACTCGCATTCCCCATTAGCCTACAAAATCCAAGGAAGTGTACCCCCTTCTCTACATTTAAGTCCCTTAGATTGTCCCACTTTCCTTCCAGGGCTCCAACATAGGCTAGACAAGAATTATTAGAGTTTTGTGGCTCCAGGAACTCCATCTATTATAATGGATTCTCCAAGCACCCTCCAGGAATTACACCCAGGGAAACCTATCCTAGAAAATTCTCCCTCCAGGGCTCTATCCTTCCGCAAGGCAACCCAAGGAAACAAATTTACCCAAATACACCTAGGATTATTAGGGTTCACAAATAAATAGGGTTACAATGGCTCACTAGCTCACACCCCACTTTCAAAGGTAACAATGGAAAACAATGGACACATTTTCCACTAAGTTCTCCATATTAAATATGTATGTCCCCTTTTTGACAAATGGCACTCATGTATCCACCTTCCCATCACTTAGGAACTTAGGATAAAATAACATAGACCTCTTATATGGCAAGATCCAAACAAAATAAACTTGTCATTTGTTGATTTTGTGTTGGAGCCAACTATGTTGACCCTCCCTCTACTGTCTCATTGTATGAATATCCCATGGTGTGTCATACACTCAAAGTGCTAGGATTACTTGGATCAAATTAAGTGGGTGTGAGAAGCACCTAGAGGTTCCCTACTCATGGCCCCAAAATTCTAGTAGCTACCTCAAGTGGACCATATATAACTCAACGTTTTTCACTTGGATTAAGATATGCATACACATATTTTTACATAATCTAGTGAGTTTTCATACCAAGTTGTTGGATACCTAATACTTGTGATTATGGTAGTTTGTAAATAATATTTTAAATAGTATCTATGATAAATATGAAGAGACATAGGTGATTACGAAGAGTCATTCAGACCTCTTAGAAGATGAAACCAAAGGTTATTATGTTTTGTGTTTATGCATGATGTGAGATAATAGAAAACCTTTCAAGTGTGGAGTTACATTATTTTCCCATACATGGCTTGATAGTGTTATCAAATAAAGTTTAACTACATGATTCCCTATTTCCGTGCACATAAACATCCCTATGCATGTAAATCTATCCATCTACTTGCAGATCTATCTCTCACATATAGAAACACCTCTGAGATCTCATGCATCTCTAAGATCTATTTTCCTATTTTAGATTCATCTTTGATTCCCTCTTCCCCTCATGTAGCTCTGAATATTACCTTCACCAGATTGAAAATATATAATCTTCCTCCCTTCACTCTCACCCAACCCATCATCATGCCCAACTATGGTAATCCATATTTCGACTCTCAAAAATATGATACCCTTTTTCTAGCCTCCATTTCCCATCATCCATTCCTCTATGATCTACTTTCTTGTGATATCTCTGCCTAAAAAACTAGGAAATAAATCAATTAGATTGAATCTAATTTCCTTGTGTATTATTCTACCTTATCTTACTTTCCCTAAAATATATACTCATTGGTGATGATATCAAACAATGGGAAGTAAGTCATTTCTAGTGCTGCTAACCCACTTATTTTATTTCCTTGAAACTATAATGATTGAGTGTGTGTTGTATATTCGAGTGGGTAAGTTTGAATATTAAATACACCGAGCTAGATTTTGTGAAGGGGCGATTGTAGGCCATCAAGGAACCATTGAATAACTAGATCTGTTAACATTTTTTCCCTTATGCTAAGCCCATGCGGATGTGACTCTTTATCATCCAAGTTCCTTCTAGCCTTTCCTAGCCTGTCAAAATATTTTAAAGTTCAGCCTTCCTCAATTTTGTTTTTTTCATATGGGTGGCCTCAATTTGAATACCTGGGTTATAATCTTATGCAACGCACAACTGTCTTATGCTTGAAAAATCATCCAATTCCTTCAAAGTATCCTCACTTTCCCAACTTTGGTTTGGACTTCTAACCAATTTGAGTCTCAACCATTTTTTAAATATTACTCGCTCTTGTATTTTTGTAATGTACTTGACTTCTTCATTGAACATCCTACCATTAAACTCTAATTGAGTTGTTTCAATCCCAAGAACAAGGCCCAAAACATGCAAAACAACAAGACCCACTTCCTACATTGCAAGAAATTGTTTGATTTTGAGCCTTCCTCTCATTCTTTCATTTGGGTCGTGGGATTATCAATTCAAGGGGTTGTCATGGCTCTCTTTAAAGATTTAATCAATGGAAATAAGGAAAACCCACTTGAAATTTATCGTAAAATATGAATTGAATCAGTGATTCTAAGAAGAGGAGCAACAAATAAGGAAAGGAAACATGACGAGTTCCTTGGACATGTCCCTTCATGACTTGATCAAAATAAACAAACAAACTAGGAGAGGATGAGGCAAGAGAGGTAGGCACAATCATGGTGAAAGACCTAATCTCCATTATCTAAATTTAACCTTGTACAATATTTTACTACAATCATATTTTCAATAAAAGAACATAAAATATACTATGGAAAATACACACATTACACAGATATTTTTCCCCTGGAAACCCAAACCGAGAAAAGCAACATATTCTATATTCATTCATAGTGATACATTTTTTACGATACAATATACATATTGGAGCCAGAAGCATCCAAAACCCTAACCCAATGACCTGGATTATTCAACAACCCTAATTCCTTAACCGGAAATAGAAAACCAATGGAAAAAACCATGTGCTAAAAAACCACCCAACAATGGACAAGAAAAACGAGGCGACACGAAAAATGGGGCAAAAATGCAATACATTTCCCAAGGAAAAAAAATTTATCAAGGGCGTTGCCCCTGAACCCCTTATGCACCCCAACATAGAAGACCCTAGGACTAGTCATACAAAGAATATAACACATACCCAACATGTTCCCACTTGTTGTTTTCTTTGCATACAAGGGGTTACAGGGTTACATAGTCAACAAACTAGGGGCATTAATGCCCATGGATCCTCTACACCAAGAGAATTTCTCAGTGCTCACATATTTTGTTAATGAATATGCAACATTCTTCAAAGTGTCCACCTTCATCAGCAACACTTTCTTTTCTTCAACCATGTCTCTCACAAAGTGATATTGAATAGCAATATGCTTTGTCTTTTAATGATAAGTCGGGTTCTTCTCCAAAAAAATTGCACATTGACTGTCACAATGTATCCTTATAGCTTGTTGTACCAACCCAACACCTGAACATAATATTTGTAACCATATTTCTTCCTTACTTGCATGAGTGGTTGCCATGTATTCATCTTCTGTAGTTGAAAGTGCCACTACAACATGTCTTTTTCTCATCCAACTGATTGCTCCTCCAAACAGGTTAAACACATACCCACTTGTAGATCTCATATGATCCAGATCTCCAACCCAGTCTGCATCCACAAATCCATGTATGTCCAACACTTTTTCCAATCTTGGTCTTCTTTGGTAGCACAATCCATAGATAGTAGTGCCACACAAATACTTGAAAACCCTTTTTATTGTTGTCCAATGCTCCTTCCCTGGTTTTGACATATACCTTCTCAAAACTCCCACTGCATGTGCAATGTCCAATCTAGTACAAACAAATTCATACATCAAACTGCCAACTGCACTCACATATGGAACATGAGACATGTCATTCTCCTCTTCATGTGTCTTGGTACACTGATCTGTAAATAACTTTACACCAACAGGAATAGGGACCTTGATCGGTTTACATTCCTTCATATTAAACCTCTGCAATATTGTCTCAACATATTTTCTTTGATTTAACTAGAGTTTCCTCTTTTCCGATCTCTTTTAATTTCCATACCCAAAATGAAGGTTGAAGCACTGAGATCCTTCATGTCAAATTTACAGGACAACTGAGTTTTCACATCTTGGATAATCTCCTTGTTGTTTCTTATCAGCAACATTTCATCCACATACAAGACCAAATAAATCAAATTATCACCAATTAATTTAAAATACACACAGTGATCCTCTTTTCTTCTTGTGAATCCAAGTCCGAGCATATAAGTATCAAATTTTTGACACCACGTCCTTGGTGATTATTTTAAACCATACAGGGACTTTTTCATCTTGCATACCAGCTCCTTATTTCCCTTCACAACAAAGCCTTTTGGATTCTTCATATAGATTTCTTCTTCCAGATCCCCATGTAGGAATGTTTTCTTCATATCCATCTATTCTATTTCAAGATCAAATGCAGCAGCAACATATAACAGAAATCTTATATAAGTTAATTTAGCAACAAGATAAAAAATCTCACCAAAATCAGTTCCCTCAACCTGGGGATAACCCTTTGCTACTAACCAAGATTTGTATTTATGCACTTTGCCTTATGCATCCAGCTTATTTTTAAATACCCATTTGCTTCCAATGGGCTTTCTTCCAGTCGACAACTCCACTAGATCCCAAGCCTCATTCATATCCAAGGATGTCATTTCTTCATCCATGGCCTTTTTCTAGAGCTTTCCATCCTCTGAATCCACTTAATCCCTAATAGTTCTAGGATCATCATCAGTAATAGACAAAGCAAAATTTGAATGGAAATCAGATGGAGTATACCTTTCTATTATCCTTCAGTCTTGGACCGATCTCCTCAATACGAAAGTATGAGGGTCCTCTTCTTCTGATTTGTATTCTTTTGTAGAGTATGATTCATCATCCTTTAAGTCAAACTCTATTTTCTCTGGTTCTTCCTTACTTGGTAGGATTTCATGTTTAACAACATCCTTCATTTCTCTAAATACCACATCTCAGTTATACACAACCTTCTTATTTTCTGGGATCCAAAGATTATAACCTTTGAGACCATCTTTATACCAATAAAGATACACTTTTCAACCTTCTTATCCTACTTACTCTTGTTTTCCTTTAGAACATGAACATAGGCCTCACCACCAAATACCTTGATATGTATGAGAGAAGGTTTCTTACCAGTCCATACCTCTTGTGGAGTCTTGTCATCCAGCGTTGATGAAGGTGATCTGTTGACCAGGTAACATGCAATACCCACTACCTCTGCCCAGAATTTTTTCCCTAACCTAGCACCACTGAGCATGCACCTTCCATCAGTATCATGTTCATCCTTTTTGCAACTCCATTTTGTTGAGGTGTATATGGAGTAGTCTTCTTCCTTTCTATACCACACTTCTTACATAATTATTCAAATTATTTCCCACATAAGTCTATGCCATTATCTGTCCTCGACACCTTAATTATTTTCTTTGCTTGATTCTCAACAAGAGCCTTGAACTCTTTAAACCTGTCAAAGAATTCATATATATTCATGTGGAAATATATCCAAGTATTCCTCGAGAAGTCATCTATAAATGAGACATAGTACACAGATTTTCCTAATGATGGAACCGACACAGGTCCAAACAAATCATTGTGAACTAGCTGTAAAATTTCTTCTTCCCTCATTGCACCAGAGGGGAATCTTACCCAATTCTACTTCACATATACACAATGTTCACAGAAATCCAAATCCAGAGAGCAGTTAGACATACCTTCAACCATACCTTTATTGTCTAGTAGTCAAAGACCCTTCTCTCTGATATGCCTCAGTCTTTGATACCATAGCATAACCTTTTCTCTAGAGACTGTAGCAGTTATTTCTTATTCAACTCCAATATTAGGAACAATGGAACTTTTACACCCATCACTAAGATTGCTTCCTTACATCTTATACAAAGTTCTAAACTGAACTCCCTTCAGCAACACCATTGCTCCTTGAACCATCCTGCAAGTTTCCTTTTCAAATATTGTTTTTACCCTTACATCGTCCATTTTGCTTACAGAAATCAAATTTCTGGCCAATCCTGGGATGTGCATAACACCAGGTAGTGTTCTAATCCTTCCATCTATGATCCCCAAATTGACTTTTCCTCGTCCTATGATTATGGTTGTCGAGTCATCACCTAGGAAAACATTACCTCCATCATACCTTTCATATTCACATAACCACTCCTTGTGGGGAATCATATGAAAGGATGCACCTGAGTCAACCAACCATGACTCATGATCTTCATGTGTGATTGAATAATCCAAGTACGCATCCCCTCCTTCTTCCTTGGAGGTATTTTCTTCTGTAGAAGGAGCTTCTTCAGATCCCTTATTTTTCTCAATTTTGGATATACATTGCTTCTTGTAGTGCCCTTCTTTTCCACATCTCCAACATACCTTTACAAAATTTTCGATAGATTTATATCTACCCTTAGACTCAGATCTCCCACCTGAGGAATTATATCTATTTCTTTCATGGGAGCGTCCTCTTGCAAATAATGCATATGTGCTCTGTCCTTCCATGTTCTTCCATCTCATCTCGTCTGACAACAAGGATGAGACCACTTCATCAAAATTCAAGGAAGTTGTATTGTTACCTATGGCCACAACTAGACTATCCCACGAGTCTGGTAAAGAGAACAGTAAACTGATACACTTATCTTCATCTGAAATTTTAATATCAACAGATACTAACTGACTTACCACAGTATTGAAGGCGTTCAAATGATCTGCCACCGAGTCTACATCTCTCATGCTCAGGTTATATATACAACTTCTTTCTCAGAAAAAAAGTATTTACTAGGGACTTAGACAGATACAACATCCCCAAATTATCCCATAAATATTTGGTTATAGCTTCCTCTAACACATTCAGTAATACTAAATCTGAGAGACACAGTTGGATTGTGCTCTTCGCCTTCCGATCCAACTTTTTCTAGTCGTGTGATGAAGTTCCTATAGGTGTAGTACATGGATCCACTGTGATCCATTGATCTCTGTCCACCAACAGATATTACATCTTGATCTTCCACAACTCAAAAATTTTCCCATTAAACTTCTCAATCTCCATTTTCAAACTACTCGACATTTATTTTCACTTGAAAAATCAATACCACGGATCTCCCACTGTAACAAGGTTTATCACAGTCTTGAGCCAAACCCTTGACCACAAAGGCATTCCGCTGAATCCAACCTTGCTCTGATACCAAATGTATATTTAACCTTGTACAATATTTTACTGCAAACAAATTTTCAATAAAAGAATAGAAAAGATACAATGGAAAACACACACATTACACAGATATTTTTTCCCTAGAAACCCAAGCTGAGAAAACCAACATACTCTATATCCATTCATAATGATACATTGTTTACAATACAATATACATATAGGAGCCAACGGCATCCAAAACCCTAACCCAATGACTTGTATTAGTCAACAACCCTAATTCCTTAACCAGAAATAGAAAACTATCGGTAAAAACCATGTGGTGAAAAACCTCCCAACAATGGACACAAAATTGAGGCAACATGAAAAATGAGGCAAAAATGCGACACATTTCCCAAGGCAAAAAAAAAATCTCGGGGGTGCGNAACCCCCATGTGCGCCCGACACAACGTAGCATATCGTAAGGCTAGTCGTGCAAAGATTATAACACATTCAATCCATTGCAGAAAGAACAGGTCATATGAAGCAAAGACATGTAAAATACCTTGGGAAAATATCAAATACAAGCAAGATAATAAATAAGACAAAGGTAAAACATCAGATATAGTGAAAGGCAAAGAAAATGAATCTACTCATTATATTGTTGCACATTGCAATATAGGAGTAACTAAAGATTTGTTTAACACTTCATTTGCTTATTGGAGAGACGCATGGATTCTTGACATAGGTGTTGTTAACTCCTCAAATAAATTGGTGGATTTATTTGCTTTTTTTAGATGTTAGGTTGTGACCTCAAGTCATTTTTGAGTTTCTATAGTTGCAAAACTTAGGTTTCAGTTTTTGTCTTAGAAAATAATATGATCCATAAAGTCTTATTTTCAAAATTTGCATAATTCACTTTCAACAGCTAACGTGTGTCCAAAAGTTGAGTGTTAGCTGTGGAAAGTGGCGACTTTCAGCAGCTAAGGAGCGCTTTTCATAAGTCTGTGCGTTGTTGAAAGTGGTGAATTTCAAAAGGTCCGACAATCAGTTTTGCGGGTTGTGCGCTGTTGAAAGTGCATACTTTCCGCAGTTATGGAGCAGTTTTTACAAGGTCACGTGCTGAGGAAAGTCAAGACTTGCAACAGCTAACGGGGGTTTTCCACAGGGTCTCTTGCTGGCGAAAGTGGCAAGTATGAACGGCTAACAGAGGCCTTTTCCACGGGTCATTGGTCGATGGAAGTGGGAATCACGTGCGTGGCATCCACATCTACAGGCAATGATGATATGATCATCCCACGTCAGGCAAATCCAAATCATGCGCTGATGAGAGTGGGTAATGATGGAAACTCAATTCTTCATGTCAGAATAGGACTGTAATTCGAATCCGGCCCAGAAACTCACGTTCAACACTCATGGAATCCGGGATGGAAAGTTCGTGTTCAGTGATGCAGGTACAGAGGAGGTTCCGCCGGCCTGACAACATCAAATCGAATAGTGGTTTCCATATCACAAATCATTTCTGGAAGTTTGTTGAAGTTTCGTTTCTTTCAAAACAGAGCCGAAGCTCGAACTGCTTTCAACAGCGCATAACCTCGGTTCGGCTGGCAGTTGCAGGGATTACAAATTGTTGGGTTTTTCAAGTTATAAAATGGTGAGGAAGCGCAGCGGGGCTCTACTCAAGAGAGAGTTGAATAATCTGTCCTTTTTACAGACACATCCCAAAGTCCAGAAGCATTTTTCGAATGCAGGGTGTATTGAGTTCGTTGAAAGGTTGCAGGTCGGTTGCCACCAGTCTACAGCAGAAGCCTTTGCAAAGACTTTCGATGGGAACAAAGCTCGTGTCAGGTCCATGGATATTATGGTAGATGAAGCTACAATTGCTGCAGCAACAGGCCTACCAAGAACCGGTCAGAACTGGTTTAAAACCACTGCTCCCAAGAAATTGGATTTCAGAGTTTATTTGAAAGAAGGGTACCGGCACATAACATGGAAAAAGGGTATGCTAGTTTCTTATCTAGAAGATGAATGGTAGGAGTTGTTCAGAGGTATCCAATTGTACATTACCTCAGAGGGAAGGTATGATAAATTGATGATGTACCACTTCAAACTTCTGTATCATTTCACAGGCAAGACCCCTCTTAATTTGCCTTATTTCCTACATAAAAGTTTGACTAAGGTATGCAAGAAGGTTAGAGCTCAACCCTTGAACATAAAAACTACTCTGTGTCACTTCGGCCTCATAAAATTGATTATCCTGGAGGAATTGAAACAACGGGGAAGGAGTTGGGAGCACTTTCTATTCTGGGAAGGTTTTGAAACCCAAAACCAGATTGCAAATGAACAGGGAAAGGGTTCAAAGAAACAATCATCTCCTCAAAGAAGTTCAAGAAAAAGAAGGACCTGGTCAGGACCTCTAGAAAACAGAATATCTGGAATGAAGCCTCACAGGTTGAAGAGAAAGTTAAATTTTGAGCAGAACACAGAACAGACCACACAGCAAAACACAGAGCATCCTACAGAGCAGAGTACAGGGAAGAGAACCAATATACTAAACTTGCCCTATTCAGATTCAGAATCAGAGCAGCAAGATCAATTCCCTGTCATCAAGAGTTCTGAGCAGTCAGCTGAGTGTGCACAGAACTATGAAACCTTCAATCAGACAGAATAGGGAGAAACATCGAAAAGCTCCAAGTCAAAGAAGTCTCATAAAATCAAGCATTTGAAAGAGGTCATAGCTCAGCAAGAAGTCTTGGAGCGTGTGATTAAAGAAAGGTATAAGAAGTTGTCTGATAACTTTGCCAAGACCAATTCTGCGTTTGAAATATTGGCTAAGGAAAGTGTTAGAGAGAAGAAGAGGAAGAAAAAACTCACCAAAGACTACAACAGCTTGTAGTGGCTTGCCAAATGCCTCAAAAGGCAGATAAGGAGGTTGAAACAAAAACTAAGCCAAAAACACCATCCAGATCTAAAGGTACTCGCTCAAGTCGTCGTCAATATGCAAGGTGAGAAATTGGAGACACACTAAGTTTTGTTGAAATCAAATTTTGGATGTGAAAACCCATTTTGAGCGCAATCGAGACTTTCACCAGTGCAAAGCTATTACTTTATGACCCGTTAGTTGTGGAAAGTGACGACTTTCAACAACTAACCCGGGAAAAATCAAACGATCGTGTTGTTGAAAGCTGGGAAAGTAATTTTTGAAGCCAAAGACATGACAGTTCATTCCAAACAGGTTTTGAAGGGGCTCCAGTGTATCAGTGGGCTATCAGATTGCATGCAAAGGGTTCAGCATCAGAGGTTCGTGTGAATTTTGGTGACAAATGCAAAACCATTTCCTCAAAAATCGACCATGAACGTTGGGAGATCCAACTGTCAAAGACAGGTGTCCTTCTATTCTTCACCACATTGCAGAGATCAGGAGTTGAAGGATGCAGATGGCAATTTTGGAGATTGAAGACAGTTCGAATTTTAATTTTAGTTGTTAAAGACTTTATTTTCAAGTTGTTTAGATAGAATTGAGTTGTCTTTATTAAATACAGATCCATGTTTTTAGGATCTGTAAAATTGTTTGTAAGAGGCTATAAAGGCCTATTTTTGATATGAAACAAGGGTTCGATATTGAGTTCTACATGCTGTTACTATAACAAAAAGACCTATTCTTATTATATGAAAATTGCAAGCTTCCTTCAGTTGTGTTGTCAGATTTCTTTTTTCTGTTCTTTGATATCTTATGAGTGAAGGTTCTTTATTGATGCTCATTCAATCTGCATGTGACTATCATCTCACTAATTGATTGACTAAGTTGATAATCATAAGCTATTTCCTTAGTTATTAAACCCATTGTGCTTGTTTTATATGAGTATAGTCTGGTTCAATAGCTATCTTCTCTACCATTTAATCAAACCTTGTCTGACTGCATTATTAGAAGGCCTTGTGAGATTTTATATTTCTAGACAGTCTTGAACACACAGTCCAGTCCCTAGATATTCATCTTGATCCAAAAACCACATCAATTATTAAAGAAAATTTTTCCCAAAAAGAGTTAGTTACCAGGCATCTCCGTCTTACAGCCTAGGAGAGTTTCCTGGAGTGATAACAAATTGGCGTCGTTGCCGGGGAGAGGAGATCAAAGCTCAGCTTCTCTGGGAGACGACATAGATCTAGTTCTTGATGATAGACAAGAAGTAGACACTATCAGGTTGTACATTTTCTATCTGGCGATTCCATTGAAATGAAGTGGCTCCCAAAAGAGCTCACACCAGGGAGAACCAAGAAGGCCCATTGACAACACTAGTTCCTGATCCCGAGAAGATCATCAGCAAGGGTAAAGCTTTGCAAAGACAGGATTTCGAATCTGTAAGTGCAATCGATTCACGTATTCCAACTGATACTCATTCTTCCATATCTAATAAGCCTTTGATTGAATCCCCTGCTGAAATTCAAAATTCCCAGGAAATAAAAAATTCATCTCAAGTTTCTAAAGTAGAAGAACCTTCGTTTTCTTCTAATATTACTGATTCTGTCCTTGAGATTGACATTTCATCCCATCCAAAAGAATTGAATACAGAATCCTCCAAACAGAAAGAAAATTCCTCTTCATCTTCTTTCGATTCATCACCCATCAAACCTTTGAAAGGTATCTTATACAATCACACCAATCTGCCTGTTCTTGAATAAATTCTCCATGATATGTCCTCTAATGGTGAAGAGAATTTAGCGTTGTTGCTTGGTCAATTTTATAAGGCCTCTTATTTTTCACCGACTTCTAAACCTTGTGCTCAAGATGAAGTAAGACATCCATTCTATTCTAACTCAGGAAGCTCATCTCCTCCATCATCTCCTACAAGTTCCTCGTCTGTATCATTCACCAAGACTGCCATGGCTGCCCCTTTGACCAAGATGGAACAGATCTTGGCAAACAGATATGCCCCACTTGTTTTTCCAAATCCCTTGTCTGCCATGCCAACAGGTGACTATCAGAAATATATGCCAAAGTTTATAGGAGCATGGGAGTATACTGTTGAAGAACACATCGAAGCATTTTATGCTTATGCAGAAAACATAAATATTTCAGAAGAAGATGTGTGGACTAGAGTTTTTGTTCAGAGTTTGGATGGCCAAGCCCGAAAATGGTTCAAAGAGCTACCATCAAATTCAATCACTAGCATTGAACAATTAGATGAGGTATTCTTGAAGCATTGGGGAGAAAGAAGAGATATGTTATACTACATTTCTGAGTTTGGAAATTTGTAGAGGGATGATGGAGAGTCGGTCTCGGACTTCATCAAGAGATTTAATAAAATGTTTGGTAATATCCCTGCAGAGATTAAACCAAGCGATGCATCAGCAAATATCACATTCTCTGTTTCCTTTGATTCAGAGTTTTGTCTTATCCTTAGAGAAAGACGATCAGCCACGCTTGCTTTAATGAAATATGCCACACTCGAGGTTGAGTCTAACATTACAGCATCTCAGAAGCTTAAGGGAAGGGTCGAGAGGAAGAATTCTATTGTTGAGTCCTCTTCCTCTTCTAGCAGTAAAATGGAAAAAATGGCGAAGATGTTAGACAGTCTGACATCTGAAATGTCAAAGTTGAAGGTTCAGAATCAGCAACCAACAAGGGCAAAAGAACCAAATGCTTTTGCCCCTAGAAATCCAAATTCTTTTCCTTACAGAAGGAATAATCCACAAGTTCAGATCCTTCAAAGAGATATAAATCCAGTTGATGATTAGAGGGTCAGACCACATTTTCAAAATGCAGTATTAGATGAAGACAAACAACCCCCTCACGATGAAATTGAAGATACTGACGACATAAATTGTTTCGGTGATGAAAATGATTCTTCATTTTTGACACAGGTAGACTATGAAGAAGCCCTGATGGATCAGCAAATTCAAGAGGCAGGTGCTGAAGGAGCGGTCTACTTGACAGATGATCAGAAAGGTTATAACTTAAGGTCCAAGAAGAATGTTGTCCCAAAAGCATCCATTGTTGCTCCTATGGAAGACAAGGAAGATTATGCTCCTGTGAAGAGTAAAGAGGTTGCTGCCAAGCAGCCTCCCGAGACTGAAAAATAGACCCCCCTTCCAACAAAACAACTGAAGAAACAAATTCAACCCCCAGTCAAGGAGCAAGTCAGTCTCAAGGCTCCTTCCAACGAGGTAAAGGTTTCAGACATACCATCTCTTTCTTTCAATTTTGAATCAGAAATTCAAAAGGTTAAGATACCAATGCCTTTAACTAAACTCATGAAGAATGAAGTCTTTAAAGCAGCCATCTTAAAGTCTCTTGAGCCTAGGACCTCTCCATCAGATGATTTCGTTAACCTACAAGATGATCAGCCTAAAGTGACCATAGGGCCCATGATAGAAGACCGTGACGATTCTTGTCCACCATTTTACATATCTTTAAATGTCCATGACAAAATCCTTCACAATTGTTTACTTGATTCTGGGGCATCACATAACCTTATGCCAAAGGCAGTGATGGATGAACTTGGTCTCGAAGTCACCAAACCATATCAAGATATTTTCTCCTTTGAATCTAGAAAAGTCAGATGTCTAGGCCTCATCAAAGATATGGTTATAAACCTTGCTCAACTACCAATGAGGAGCATGGTTATGGACGTGGTGGTTGTTGATATTCCACCTAAGTTTGGGCTTCTTTTGTCTCGTTCATGGGGGAAAATTTTAGGAGGCACATTGTAGATGGATCTGTCCTATGCTACGATTCCAGTGTTTGGGGGGGAGCTAAAAAGACTTTACAGGGAAAATCAGCTTTCTTATATCATCAGCGATGGAAAGAATTTTGTCAATCATCCAATCTATGTTGTGGATACAGATTTTGGTTCATGCATCCTTCAGATTGATGATGGTCAATCAACTCCTATGAAGCTAGTCAAACCTATTGAACAATAGTCATAAAGTGAATACATTTCAGTCTGGACTATGTACTTTGATGGGGCCAGCACTAAGGACTCAGCAGGTGCTGGAGTAGTTCTGATCTCTCCTTCAAAGGAGACCATATCTTTGTCTTTCAAGCTCGACTTCAGAACTACAAACAATATAGCGGAGTATGAGGCTCTGTTGTTGGGTTTAAATTCAGCCAAAGAGATGGGGATACAATGTTTGAAGGTATTGGGAGACGCAGACCTTATCATACAACAGGTAAACAACACTTTTCAGGCTAAGCATATCAGATTAAGGGCTTACAGGGACGAAGTATGGAAAGTGCGTGATTCTTCTGTTGTTTTTGAAATTTCATACATACCAAGGGACATGAATCATCTTGATGATTCTCTTGTTGTTTCAGCTAGCACATTCATTCCACCCATGCCCCCTAAGCTCAGCTATGAGATTCAAGTAAAATATCGACCCTCCTTACCTGATAACATCAAATATTGGAAATTTTTTGAGGATGATCATGAACTCAACAGATTTCTCCAAGTGGTAGACGAGTTTTCTGATTTGCACATTGATCAGCAGAATCTTAATGAAGAAGAATCACAGGAACCTGAGCTGAAGAAAAAACTGGGCCAGCATGATATTGTTCAACTACCAAACAATTACATACCTCGGGGTTTGGTACCCCTAGAAAGGTTTTTTGATCATAATGATGTTCCTTACAAGCCAGACAAAAAGGATAATGATCCAGCTATTCAAGAGCATAATATAGGAGGTAAAATCCATCCTAAGTTTATAAATTTGTCTTCTGAATTGACGGCTGATGAGAAATCAAAATACTGTAGTGTTTTGAAGGAGTTTTCTGATGTTTTTTCTTGGAAATATAGTGATTTAAAGACTTATGATCCCGATATTATTCAGCATAAGATACCTCTGGAGAAAGACACCATTCCTTTCAAGCAAAAGATCAGACCTATCAGTCCTCTTCTACTGCCATTGATTGAGAGAGAAATTAAAAAACTCCTAGATGCCAAGATCATAATTCCCTTGAGATACTCCAAATGGATTTCCAATTTGGTGATAGTAAGGAAGAAAAATGGGGAGGTCCGATTGTGTGTAGATTTTAGAAACTTGAACAAATGCTCTAAAAAGGACAACTATCCTCTTCCTAAGATGAAACACCTGTTATAGAGGATTTTAGGGGCCAAGGTTATGTCCTTTCTTGATGGCTTTTCCGGTTACAATCAGATTGTTGTCCACCCTGATGATCAGGAGAAGACTGCGTTTACCACTCCTTGGGGTACCTTTATGTACTCCAAGATGCCCTTTGGATTAATGAATGTCGGGGCCACATTCCAAAGGGCCATGGATATAGCATTTGTGGGAGAAAAGGACAAGTTTTTCCTCATATACCTTGATGATATTACAGTATATTCCAGCAGCCATGAGGAGCATCTGAAACATCTGAAAAGAGTGTTCTTAAAATGCAGACAGTTCGGGATCTCATTTAATCCCAAGAAATCCTAGTTTTCTCTAAGGAAGGGGAATCTCTTAGGCCACATCGTCTCAGCAGAAGGTGTAATGATTGACCTAGCACGAGTGGAGGCAATTCAAAAGATGTCCTTGCCGAGGTCAAAAAAGGACATTCAGTCACTGCTCGGTAAGATAAATTTTGTTAGAAGGTTTGTGCCCAATTTTGTTGAATTAATCAAACACATAACATGCATGCTGAAGAAAGGGTCTGAGATAAAATGGATAGACAACGCGAGAAACTCCTTTCAGGATATCAAGCAAGCAATCATCGAATCACCAATTCTGATCAGCCCAGATTACAATAAGACTTTCTATATCTTTTCTTTTGCTTCTTACGACACAGTGGCAGCGGTCCTGCTTCAGAAAGACAATGACAACTTTGATCATCCCGTGGCTTTCTTCAGCAAAACACTCAGGGATGCTGAATTAAGGTATGACCCTATCGAGAAACAAGCTTACGCTCTCATAAAAGCTTTAAAATCGTTCAGAATTTATATTCTTCACTCAAAGGTCATCGCATATGTCCCCTCATCTTCTGTAAAAGATGTTTTGACTCAGCCGGATATTGACAGAAAGAGGACGAGATGGATTGCAAAGATGATTGAGTTCAATATTGAAGTAAATCCCACCAAACTGGTAAAAGGCCAGGGCCTTGCCAAGCTTTTGGCGGAGGAAAATCATAAGCTGCTGGATATAAATTTCATAGCAGAAATTTTAGAAAATTCACAGACAGAGTTGGCAGCGGAAGGGCAGCATGACAGTCAGCAAGTGGCAGAGCACTTGTCTTCCTGTGAATGGTATTATAGCATCATTCATTTTCTGCAAAAGCTTGAAGTTCCTCCTGAACTCAGTTTGACTCAAGCTCAGAGATATCAAATTATGCATTTATAATAATATGTTATATTGGAGGGACCCTGTTGATTTGCTTCTCAGGTGTTTAGATAAGGAAGAGTCTGTCGAAGTGACACATCAGTTTCATTCAGCCGTTTGCGGCGGTCGTCATTACTAGAAGACCACTGCCCATAAGATCCTGAGGGGTGGATATTATTGGCCTTTTCTCTTCTCAGATGTGTGTGCATTCGTCAAATCTTGTGACAAATGCCAAAGATTTACCGGTAAGGAACAGCTAAAATCTTTACCCCTGAGACCTATAGTTCTGAATGGCCCTTTTCAGCAATGGGGTTTAGATTTCATAGGGGAGATAAATCCTTCATCCAGCGGTCAGCACAAGTGGATTTTGGTAGCCACGGATTATTTCACAAAGTGGATAGAGGCGATTCCCACACGAAATGCTACACACCAGGTAGTCATGAAGTTTCTCTATGAAAATATTTTGAGCAGATTTGGCTGTCCCAAGAGGTTGGTGGCAGATAATGCAACAACATTCAAAGCAGAGGCATTGGTAGACATGTGTGAATCAATGGGAATCCAACTTGTACACTCAACTCCCTACTATCCTCAAGGTAATGGTTTGGCTGAATCATCAAATAAGAGCTTGATCAAAATCATAAGAAAACTGTTGGAGGAAAATAAAAAGAATTGGGATTCAAAATTGAAATTTGCTCTATGGGCAGACAGAGTAACCATTAAAAAATCCATAGGAACTTCCCCATTCAAGTTGGTTTATGGGACTGATGCAATTTTTCCTGTTCAGTTAGTTTTGCCTGTGGCTAAGTTCTTTCAGGAAGAGAAGACTGAACAAAATGACATGGTAAGAAGGATGTTGGATTTGGTGGAACTGCAAAAAGCTCGCGAACAGTTAGTAGACAGATCAGAAGCTCATCAGATGCAGATCAAAAAGACGTTTGACAGAAAGGCGAAAGTGGACAGTTTTCAGATCGGTGACTGGGTGCTAAAGTGGGATGCTCTTAGGCAGGACAAAGGCAAGCATAACAAGTTTGATTCTCTGTGGACAGGCCCTTTTCTGATTTCTCAGGTGCAAAACAAGAACACTTTCATTCTGCAGAATCTGGAGGGTGAAGAAATGTTCAATGGCCCGGTAAATGGGCGATTTTTAAAACTCTATTTCGTCTAACGTTGTGAAGCCTAGACATTGTAATGTTAGTCTTAGTTTTTATTTTTGAATAACTCCATGCCCAATGGAAACACTAGCAGATAGTTTAGTTTTTATGTTCTTTTTCAGGAAAGGCATTGATTCTACGGTTCTTGAAACCTCACAAGGAGGTGTTCATCCCCAATAGAAGCCAGTGTTAACTCCTCAAATAAATTGGTGGATTTATTTTCTTTTTTTAGATGATAGGTTGTGACCTCAAGTCATTTTTGAGTTTCTATAGTTGCAAAACTTAGGTTTCAGTTTTCGTCTTAGAAAATAATATGATCCATAAAGTCTTATTTTCAAAATTTAAATAATTCACTTTCAACAGCTAATGTGTGTCCAAAAGTTGAGTGTTATCTGTGGAAAGTGGCGACTTTCAGCAGCTAAGGAGCGCTTTTCATAAGTTTGTGCGCTGTTGAAAGTGGTGAATTTCAAAAGGTCCGACAATCAGTTTCGCGGGTTGTGCGCTGTTGAAAGTGCATACTTTCCGCAGTTATGGAGCGGTTTTTACAAGGTCGGGCTCTGAGGAAAGTAAAGACTTGCAACAGCTAACGGGGGTTTTCCACAGGGTCTCTCGCTGGCGAAAGTGGCAAGTATGAACAGCTAACAGAGGCGTTTTCCACGGGTCGTTGGTCGATGGAAGCGGGAATCACGTCCGTGATATCCACATCTACAGGCAATGATGATATGATCATCCCACGTCAGGCAAATCCAAATCATGCACTGATGAGAGTGGGTAATGATGGAAACTCAATTCTGCATGTCAGAATAGGACTGTAATTCGAATCCGGCCCAAAAACTCATGCTCAACACTCATGGCATCTGAGATGGAAAGTTCATGTTCAGTGATGCAGGTACAGAGGAGGTACCACCGGCCTGACAACATCAAATCGAATAGTGGTTTCCATATCACAAATCGTTTCTGGAAGTCTTTTGAAGTTTCGTTTCTTTCAAAACAGAGTCGAAGCCCGAACTTCTTTCAGCAGCGCAGAACCTTGTCTCGGCTGGCAGTTGCAGGGGTTACAAATTGTCGGGTTTTTCAAGTTATAAAATGGTGAGGAAGCGCAGCGGGGCTCTACTCAAGAGAGAGATGAATAATCTGTCCTTTTTACAGACACATCCCGAAGTCCAGAAGCATTTTTTGAATGCAGGGTGTATTGAGTTCGTTGAAAGGTTGCAAGTCAGTTGCCACCAGTCTATAGCAGAAGCCTTTGCAAAGAATTTCGATGGGAACAAAGCTCGTGTCGGGTCCATGGAGATTATGGTAGATGAAGCTACAATTGCTGCAGCAACAGGCCTACCAAGAACCGGTCAGAACTGGTTTAAAACCACTTCTCCCAAGAAATTGGATTTCAGAGTTTATTTGAAAGAAGGGTACCGGCACATAACATGGAAAAGGGGTATGCTAGTTTCTTATCTAGACGAAGAATGGCAGGAGTTGTTCAGAGGTATCCAATTGTACATTACCTCGAAGGGCAGGTATGATAAAATGATGATGTACCACTTCAAACTTCTAGATCATTTCACAGGCAAGACCCCTCTTAATTTTCCTTATTTCCTACATAAAAGTTTGACTAAGGTCTGCAAGAAGGTTGGAGCTCAACCCTTGAACATAAAAACTACTCTGTGTCACTTCGGCCTCATAAAATTGATTATCCTGGAGGAATTGAAACAACAGGGAAGGAGCTGGGAGCACTTTCTATTCTGGGAAGGTTTTGAAACCCAAAACCAGATTGCAAATGAACAGGGAAAGGGTTCAAATAAACAATCATCTCCTCAAAGCAGTTCAAGAAAAAGAAGGACCTGGTCAGGACCTCTAGAAGACAGAATATCTGGAATGAAGCCTCACAGATTGAAGAGAAAGTTAAATTTTGAGCAGACCACAGAACAGACCACAGAGAAAAACACATAGCATCCTACAGAGCAGAGTACAGGGAAGAGAACCAATATACTAAACGTTCCCTATTCAGATTCAGAATCAGAGCAGCAAGATCAATGCCCTGTCATCAAGAGTTCTGAGCAGTCAGTTGAGTGTGCACAGAACTATGAAACCTTCAATCAGACAGAATAGGGAGAAACATCGAAAAGCTCCAAGTCAAAGAAGTCTCAGAAAATCAAGCATTTGAAAGAGGTCATAGCTCAGCAAGAAGTCTTGGAGCGGGTGATTAAAGAAAGGTATAAGAAGTTGTCTGATAACTTCGCCAAGACCAATGTTGCGTTTGAAATATTGGCTAAGGAAAGTGTTAGAGAGAAGAAGAGGAAGAAAAAACTCACCAAAGACTACAACAGCTTGTGGTGGCTTGTCAAACGCCTCAAAAGGCAGATAAGGAGGTTGAAACAAAAACTAAGCCAAAAACACCATCCAGATCTGAAGGTACTCGCTCAAGTCTCCGTCAATATGCAAGGTGAGAAATCGGAGACACACTAAGTTTTGTTGAAATCAAATTTTGGATGTGAAAACCCATTTTGAGCGCAATCGGGACTTTCACCAGTGCAAATCTATTACTTTATGACCCGTTAGCTGTGGAAAGTGACGGCTTTCAACAGCTAACCCGCGAAAAATCAAACGATCGCGTTGTTGAAAGCTAGGAAAGTAATTTTTGAAGCCAAAGACACGACAGTTCATTCCAAACAGGTTTTGAAGGGGCTCCAGTGTATTAGTGGGCTATCAGATTGCATGCAAAGGGTTCAGCATCAGAGGTTCGTGTGAATTTTGGTAATAAATGCAAAACCATTTCCTCAAAAATCGACCATGAACGTTGGGAGATCCAAATGTCAAAGATAGGTGTCCTGCTATTCTTCACCACATTGCAGAGATCAGGAGTTGAAGGATGCAGATGGCGATTTTGGAGATTGAAGACAGTTCGACTTTTAATTTTAGTTGTTAAAGACTTTATTTTCAAGTTGTTTAGATAGAATTGAGTTGTCTTTATTAAATACAGATCCATGTTTTTAGGATCTGTAAAATTGTTTGTAAGAGGCTATAAAGGCCTATTTTTGATATGAAACAAGGGTTCGATATTGAGTTCTACATGCTGTTACTGTAACAAAAAGACCTATTCTTATTATATGAAAATTGCAAGCTTCCTTCAGTTGTGTTGTCAGATTTCTCTTTTTTGTTCTTTGATATCTTATGAGTGAAGGTTCTTTATTGATGCTCATTCAATTTTCATGTGACTGTGATCTCACTAATTGATTGACTAAGTTGATAATCATAAGCTTTTTCCTTAGTTATTAAACCCATTGTGCTTGTTTTATATGAGTATAGTCTGGTTCAATAGCTATCTTCTCTACCATTTAATCAAACCTTGTCTGACTGCATTATTAGAAGGCCTTGTGAGATTTTATATTTCTAGAGAGTCTTGAACACAAAGTCCAGTCCCTAAATATTCATCTTGATCTAAAAACCACATCAATTATTAAAGAATTTTTTTCCCAAAAAGAGTTAGTTACCAGGCATCTCCGACTTACAACCTAGGAGAGTTTCCTGGAGTGATAACAGGTGCAACATGCCACATGATCTTCCAGAGAGACTTCTTTGAATATTTCAATGACAATGTAGATGGCATAGTTTATTTTTTAGATAAATCAAGTATCAAACCTTCATGAATCGACATTATCGAACTTAAATTGCCTAGACTCCCAAGTTTTCTTCTACATGATGTGATTTATCTTCTGGAGTTGTGAAGTAACTTGTTGTCTCTTGTGCACATTTGATATCAAGGCCATTATATTCATATCTTCGGTGAAAAAGTTGAAATAAGGAAAGATTCTGATAACATGGTCATTATGACTGAAATGGAGGATGGAAGACTATTGAATTTGAAAGGGACATCTGCTCATGCACATAATTCTACATACCTCTTTCACCACGATGAAGGTGCATTTCCATATAGTTTCTTATGGCATGCTATATTTGGTTACATTAATTATGACAACCTTTGTTTGTTGAAAAAGAATGGTGTTTCTGATTTTCCTACTATTCATAGGAATTTTAAGCAATGTGATGCTGGTCTCCTTGGAAAACATAGCAAATAACCATTTCATGATTCCACTTCCAGAGCATGTACAAACTTCGATCGATACATTTTAATCTATGTGACCCCATGCATGTTCCATATACTAATGGAAATAAATATATCATGTATTTTATTGATGATTATACCAATATGTGGTGGGTGTAATTGTTGAAATATCAATCACAAGCTTTTGAAACTTTAAAAAAAAAGCATGTATGGATCCAAAATGAAGCTCAGTATCATGTTGGTTCTCTTCGTACTGATAATGGAAGAGAATATACATCTAATGAATTTGAAAATTATCTTTGTCAACATGGGATCAAACATCAAATCACAGTTCCATCCAATCCTCAACATAATGGTGTAGCTAAAAGAATGAACAAGACTCTCCTAAATATGGTTTGTTCTATGATGTTTTTCAAAAATGTAAAAATGATATTTCGTGTTGATGTAGTTATATGTGCATTTTATGTGAAAAATATGTGTCAATATCATTCTCTTCAAAATAATACTCCTTATCAAATGTGGTATGGTCGCATTCCTTTGGTGAGGCATCTCAAAGTATTGGGTTCCACCTATTATGCCTTAATTCCTAAGAAATTAAACAATATCGATGAAGGGATCCGAAGGTGCATCTTCATGGGGTACTCAAATACCACTAGGTCATATCATCTTTATGTTGAGCTAAACAAGAAATTGATTATTTCCATAGATGTATTTTTTCTTGAATCCTCTAGGAATAACAAAATTGTTGACAAGCAGCTTGGGCATCTGGATAAATTCACTCATGTAAATAATATCATGAATTTGATGTTAAGATTCCACATTTCGAAGGGGGGATCATTCTCTTGGATCAATATCTAGAATCTCCTTTTGAAGCATCATCTCCTCCTTCTGAAGAAGTTCCAGACACTTCATCAAAACCTAAATTTCATTTGGATGATGTGATTGAGAATATTTAAAAGCTAAGTCTTAATGAGAATTCAACACCATCTCAATTGGTTGAGAAACTTGGACCATCTCAAAAAGGTCCACCAAAGTGGCTAATAAGGACACTTGAAAGTATTCATGTTGATGAGATCAAAAATATAGGAACCATAAATTCAACTAAACAAGATGGAAGTGATGTAGATAATTGAAATTCAGGTGGTGTAGATGGTATGTATGTTTCATATGATTTTGACTTCAATTTATCTACTAACTTTGAATCAATTTCCTTTAAAGAATAAACTTCTCATGATGAGTGAAAAGAAGCCATGCAGAAGGAGTATGATGCTCTCATCAAGAATGTGACGTGGAATTTGGTGGACCCTCCATTCAGAACCAAACCAATTGGTTGCAAGTGGGTCTTCAAAAAAAAAGTACAAATTAGATGGCTCACTTGACAAGCATAAATCGAGGCTCATGGAAAAAGGATTTGCATAGAAATAAGGTATTGATTATGAGGAGACATTTTCCCCCATAGGAAAATGGCTACCATTAGTACTCTATTTTCCTTGGCAGCACATAATGGATGTAAAGTTCAACAAATGGATGTGATGAATTCTTTCTTGAATGGAGACTTGAAAGAAAATGTCTTCATGTCTGAGCCAAAAGGTTTCTTTGTGAAGGGAAAAGAATAGAAATTCAACAAGCTCATCAAATTCTTATAGGGCTTGAAACAAGCACCACAAGCCCGCTATGAAAAGCTAACTGAACATCTTCTAAAATTGAATTTCAAGCACTTTAATCTTGATGATGCAACTCTATTTTTCAATAAATTTGGAAAAAATGGGGTAGATATTGCAGTGTATGTAGATGATCTATTAATAACATGTAAAAATGAAAATTATATTGCATCCATAAAGAAAGAGTTGAATAAAGTCTTTGAGATGAAATATTTGGGACATATTCATTACTACTTGGGAATTGAAGTGATTCAAAATCCAAAGTACATATTCATCTCCCAAAAGAAGTATATTGGAGAATTTTTGAACAAGTTTGGCATGGTTGTGTGTAACCCTATTTCTACTCCAATGGAATATAATTTGAAGATCTCATCAAAACAAGGGAATGAATTTGAGGATGCAACCAAGTACAAATAGCTTGTGGGAAGTTTTATCTACCTTACCACCACCATGCCAAAAATTTGATTTGTTTTTGGGATTCTTTCTAGGTTCATACAAAAACCTTGTGAAGGACATTGTCTATTGCTAAAAGAGTTCTAAAATATTTGAATGGAATTCAAGATTTTGGACTCAAGTACTCTAAGGTGGATGACTTCAACCTGATTGGATATTCTAATTCAGACTTTGTTGGGGATACAGAAAATGGAGTGTCAACTTCAGGCTGTATCATGAGTCTTGGATCAACAAATGTCTCTTGTAGATCACGTAAACAATCAATTCTAGTAGATTCCAAAATAAAGGAAGAATATGTGGAAATCATAGAAGTAGCAAAGGAGATTGTGTGGCTCAAGAAAATACTTGAATATTTGCAAGAGAAACACGTGAACTCTACTCCTCTTCTAGTTGGAAATACTTATGCAATCAAGTTGGACAAGAATCCTAGATTCCATGATTAAAATAAGCACATCAACACAAAGTATCACCTGATTTCATATTGTGTAGATGCCAAGACTATTCACTTGTGACATTGTTCCACAAATGAGCAAATTGCGGACTCTTCACCAAATCGCTTAGAAGAGAAAACTTTGAAAATTTCATAATGATGCTTGGACTCACAAACACCCCTTCACATTAAGGAGGGAATTTTGGATACCTAATCCTTGTGATGATGGTAGTTTATAAATAATATTTAGGAGAAATATGAATATTTGTAGGTGATTACAAAGAGTCATTTGCACCTCTTGGAAGATGAAACCAAAGTTCAATATGTATTGTATTTATGCATGATCTGAGTTAATGGAAAACCATTCAAGTGTGGAGTTACATTCTCTTCCCATACTTGGCCTGACACAAGTGAATATTCTATCAAGGTAAGATTTACTAAATAAAGCATCATTTATTTTCTTACATATGAGAAACCCCACGTTAACTCTTCTTAATTGTGAAATTACTAGAAACTTATGTGACCTTGTATGGTTTTATGGATCTTGATGAAGAGATGCATATAAGGAAGGTATTCCATTTATGCATAATATACAAACGTGCATATACATAAGTGCTTCAGTACATGCTTATAGATCCATGAGCTTAGTTTTTACTTGTCTAGTTGTTTCACAATTTGTACTTGTATAGTGTTCTATCAACATAACTAGGTTGAACTTGTTATTTGCAGTACATGGTGGGAGTTTCTTGTGGCCACCCTATCTTTCCAGTTTAGATACCACAAGTTTTCCCTACCATATGGATTATGATTTTTTTGTGCCCCCCACAACTACCTACTAAAGTTACTTAATTTAGATAATTTCAGTGGGTACCCCCATCAAAATTTTGGCAAGGTACTTTATCACTACTTACTTGATTTTCTACTGACACGGGAAACTACTATTTTGCTAATGTAGTCTCAATCCTAACCCAAAAATAAACTATGAGAATCAAAGGTCTTATTTTCTTTCACTTTTTGTAAACTAGATCTTGTCCGAGAAGACCAAATTCTAGGTCATGCTAAACTATAAGGAAAATATTTGTTGGAATACTAAAGGGGGGAGTGAATCAGTATGAGCACTTTATACCACTTTTAATTACAATATATATTATGTCACTTTATCAACAGTTTATCATCAATGTATCATCTATGATTTCATTCAATATAACATGATCATATAATCATAAGCAACATCACATCAAATACACAGTACACTAGTATTTACGTGGACACCCAAATGGGAGAAAACCACAGAATATTTTCTTATATATATTAAGAATTCATTCATAGGAAGTACCAACTTCCAAATTCTCCAGCTACAATTAGAAGGGGGATACAACCCCCTATTCTCATGCTACAACCCCCTATTCTCAAGCTCCAACCTGAAGGAAGCTACAACTCCTGAATTCTCTGGCTACAACCCCCTAGGTTCTCTGGATCCAATCAAAAGGTGGCTATAACCACCTAGTTCTTAGGATCCAACCTAAATGAAGCTCCAACTCCACGATTCTTTGGCTCCAATCGGAAGGAGGATACAACCCCCTTTACTTTCCTCATATTGTCGCCTTGAAATATACGTGTAGACCAATTGTCACTACCACAATCACTATCATTGTCACTGCCACTGCCATTGTCACTATCACATCAACCTATAACATGTCAACATGTCACTATATTCAACCTATCAATGATCAACCTGTCTAACCTGTCATTTTCATTGATACTCAACCAGATCCTCTCACATGGATCATTTACCAAGGACACCTCTCAACTAGATCTCCAACATCACCAACACATGCCTCTACCAAGAATGTTCCAAGATCTCCAACATACCATCGCAGGGTATGTCTCTCAACCATGTACCAAATCATGTACCAAACCATCAACCTATACCATACCAAGCATCAACATGTCAATTTTTTAGTTGTTATTAAGTTATTTTCAATTTACTAGAGAATAACAGCATAATCAGGATCATTGAAAGAACCACAATCACAAGGTACACAACATTTTATCCTGGGAAACCCTCATGAGGGATAAAACCCAGCAAAAACTTCCTCAATAATAGATTTCCAATATAGTGCCAAGACTAAAGACCAAAACCACCAAGAATAAGACTGAGCATGTGCCTCTCTCTCCTTATTCTTGTAACTGCAACTATCTCCAAAATATGCACCCTTGTTGAGCCACTAAGTGAGTGAGTGAATGAGGCACCATACTCTCTTATTTATATTAGATGAGGGGCGTTAGGGTTATGCCTCTTCACCAAGTAGGGACAACTTCCTCCAATAGTGGTTAAAACCACTTTAATAAACCCTAGGGGATGAATTCTCAAATACCACCATATGAATATGGTTTGACCAATCCAAAAAGGTGGATTTGGTCATACATAAGTCTCGACATGATCAATCCACAAAAGGGGATTTTATCTATATAATAATAACTCAATTATATTTAGAATATTATTCTTAGTTACAATATTTCAACACTCCCGCTTAACAAGAAGGGTATTCTACTGACATAACACAATACAAGATCATCAAGAGAAAGAGGGAAGCAACATCATCAGCATCTGTAACATTGACTGACACATCTAAAAATCATCGGAAGTTTTTCTCATCATCAATAACATCATTTTTTAGAGCATGGAGATGGAATAGTATCATCATCATCATTCACAACATGGAGCTGGAATAGAATCATCATCATCATTCACAACATGGAGTTGGAATAGCATCATCATCATTCACAACATGGAGCTGGAATAGCATCATCATCATTCACAGCATGGAGCTAGAATAGCATCATCGTCGTCGTCGTCAGCATGAAGTTGAAACATCAACATCAATAGCATGAAGCTAGAGCAACAATATCACCAACACGAGGTTGGTGCATCATCACCAACAATAACACGAGGCTGATACAACATCATCATCAACAACACGAAGTTGATACAACATCATCAACAACAGCATGATATTGAAACAACATCATCATCATGAGGCTGAGATAACAACATCATCAACATGAGGTTGAGACAACAACATCATCAGCACAAGGCTAATGAAACAACATCATTAACATGAGGTTGAGACAACAACATAATCAGCATGAGGCTGAGATAACAACATCATCAACATATGGAAATAGAATGAGGAAGGTGTAGCAACAAAATTTTGTGGTACTTTTACAGACCGTCCTTACTGGACCTTCAGGATCTACCCAGAAATTATAAGATTCCCTAGGATATAAAATCCTAACAGAGCTGCCACATGGAACTATGAAAAAACATCCTTACCAGACCTTCAAGATCTACCCAGGAATAAAAAATACTCCCTAGGATATAAAATCATAACAGAGCTACCACTACTGACCACAGTTGGCATATACATGCACAGGTACTCTGACAGACTGCCCTTACCGGACCTTCGAGATATGTCTAGGGATGATCAATCCCCTAGGATATAAAATCCTAAATGATCTACACATTGTTGGTCAAGATACCATAGTATCATCAGCATCACTCCCCCTTTCGAGGGAGGTCCTTTCGAACTATACCAATCTTGTCTCGAAAGTATTCAAACTTTACACGAGATAGAGGCTTGGTCAACACATATGCAACTTGCTCATCTATGTCAACATATTAGGGCTTTGCATCTACCCTCTGCACCATATCACGAATGTAGTAATACTGAATTTCTATGTGCTTTGACTTATCATGGAACATTGGGTTCTTCGTCATCTTTATGCAACTCTGGTTATCACATAGAATTACGGTGGTTTCCATCTACAGATCGAATATACATGTCAATAACTTTTGAAGCTATATGGCTTCAAAACTGGCAGAACATGATGCAATGTATTATGCTTCTGTCATGATGAGAGAAATACTCGATTGCTTCCTACTCTTCCATGAAGTTATGGTTGACCCTAGACTAAAACAACATCATGAATTACTCTTTCTATCAAAAACAATTCCAGCTCAATCTGAATCAGTATAACCATATAGTCTAAAGTCATGATCTCCAGTATAACAGAGACCATAATCAAATGCACCCTTAAGGTATCTCATCACACGCTTTGTAGCTAAAAGGTGAACAGATATTGGCTTTACCATATACTGACTCAAGGTATTCACAGCAAAGCATACATCTAGCCTGGTATTCGTCAGATACATCAACGAACCAATAATTTGTATGTACAGAGTAGCATCGACCAATTATGATGAAGTATCATCCAGGAGCTTCAACTTTGTCTATGTTGGCACAAGGGTAGACCCAGGGTTCAACGCTAACAACGCACCAACAAAACCCTAACTACTAGCCCTTTCGGCAACACCTACGAAGCGGATGAAGTCTCACCCGAGGTAGAGGCATGATCCAGGTGGATATTGGTGGCCACCCACCTATTCCACTTGGACCCACACCATTGTTTCTTTCATTTTTTCAGTTTCCTTAATTGTAGCACAATTTACTATTTTTAGCAGTTCTTCGGGTCCTGAACTTCTGGAGTTGTTTTGAGGCCCTAAATGACGTTTTTTGGGCATGAATGCTCCAGTGAATATGAGTCTGTTGTGGACTCGATATTCGTTATCAGCGGTGTATTCCTCGGATATATCTTTCTAACGATGTATCATGTGTGTCAAACGGAGATAGTATGCCAAAGTTACGACCCCGGGAAATTGATGTACCAATTTACCCCAACGGGGCCCATATTCTGGTGTTTCATCTCCTAGGGTTAGGTTTTTGGATGTTTAGGGTTTTCCATTGTTTCTCAGTAATATATAGGACTTCGAGCCTCATTGTAACAAGAAGTTCAGAGGCCAGTAGCTGCCACATCTCTTCTCAGAGATAAGCTACCAGTGCCCTAGCTAGTTTATTTCCATTTTGTCTGTAAGCATTTTTCAGTCATTTTTATTAATGAAATGAAATCTTATTTCCGTTGCATCTTTGCGTTTATGTGTATTTATGTATTTCATTGTGTTCCTACATAAATCCAGATCAAGGCAGGGGTGGTTGCAGGACTCATGTGTTTGCAACCTTAGCTGGGACACAGATATGTGATCACAATACTTAATAGAGCACTTAGCACCATCAATTTGATATTATTTAACCAATATCTACTTCACAGATAAAACAGAGCATCGCAACATTCACCCAGATCTAATGTATTTAAGCACTTAGAATAAAGGAATGGATTATATATGGTAGATTCAAGTACTAAACACATTCACCTATATCAGATCTAACATCTAGATTCATCATAAGCACAAAGCATAAATAGATTTATCTATCTATCTAGATCAAAAAATTATCACATAAAACATAAATTCACCAACACATCACACAAAGAAGAATAAGACAGTATTTACGTGGTTCACCCCTGCCCTGGGGCTAAGTCCACCAACTCTTCTGCTTTATTAGCTTCAATCAATCATCTACATGCACAAAGCCAAAAAAACCCTACTCCGCATAGGATAGGAGATCTGTGCGCACCTCTCCAGATCCTCCTTCCCCGAGCTAGTTCTATAACAAAGCCTTTCACAGTTTGTTACAACCACTTGCACTTAGCTCTACAGGTTTCTCACAATATGCACAGAGCATCTACAAACCAAACTTGCACTTAGCACTTAGCACTTATCTTATCGTCCCTTTACATATGTCACATAGCTACTTATTTATACTTTACAAAATAGGCCTAAACATGGGTAAACCCATGGGTCGACATCCCATTCCCATTACATATTCTCAAATCCCAAAAAGGGGCCGAGATCCCATGATCTTTGCTTCATCTTGTGCTCTATCTTTGACAGGTTGTCGAAGTCCCAAAATAGGTCAAACTTTGACCAAGGATCTCCCAAAACTTGGTCAAGGGCCAACAAGCCCCCAACACTCACCTGTGACTCGTCCTGAGTCACTCTAGTCTAACTAGTTCTGCTTCGAATGCCTCGAGGCTTTAGCCTTTCAACTGCACTTTGGGAGGTTGCTTCTTTTTGGTCTCTTACATCTTGTGGGGTCTCAGGTACAGTGCGTAGCTCCAAATATGATATGCGTTGTTGTAGCTGTTGGATGGATTCTACGAGTTGGTTTACCTGCTGTGTAACTCGGTCTTCTGCCTTGATTTCTAAGACTATCAAAAAGTGAAGTTCTTTGTTGACTACTTCTTTTACTTCGAGTTTCTCCACAAGCAATTGTTCCTTTTATTGTTGTAGTTGTTCTTTTTCTTCATCAAACTTCACTTGGAGAGAAAGATTTTCTTGTTCTGCAGCACTGCGTTGCTCTTCGAGTACTCCTTGTACTTGTGTCAAAGATTGGGTGGTTTGCTATGTTTCTTCTCGTGCTCGTCGAAGGCGAGCTTCGACTGTATCAACTAGACAGTGGAGTTGATTTGGATCATCTCCCAATTCTGGCTCTCCTGACGCAGTGGAGACTACGCGGTTGGACTGTAGGGCCTGTTGTGCCCCTCAGAGCTCAATCTCAATTCAGTCATACATCTCCTCTTTCTTTGTGCCTTGTTTTTCTGCTATTTCCAGCGAAGCATCTTACAGGGCTGCTATGAGGAAGTCAAAGTCATCGAAGGTGAGGACGGTTTGCATCTTGGTCATGGTGGCCTTCAATTTCTTCCAGGAGGAAGGTTTAAGAGGTGAACCTTTCCTCTTCTTCAAGGGATCAACCTCATATCCTTACTTATGTTCGACTTCTTTTTCATCTAACTCTTCTCCATCTCCTCCTTGCGCTGGTGATATGGAAGAAGTTTTCATGGATGCACTGTCTAATTCTTGGACTTCTTTGGTCTTCTTTGTCCTGCTAGGTCCGGGTGTATCTTGTACAGTTTATGGGCTGTCAATGTCGGATATCTCCGCAGGTTCTGCTAGAATAAGGAGGTCCACTGACCAATCCTTAGTGATCTCCTCCAAGTCCTCCTCTGTCAACTTATAGTATGATTGAAGTTTTTTCTTGTGTTCACCAGCGTGCATTGTGATGTAAATAAAATGTCGATCTGCGTTGAACTTCATCAAAGGCCTGAACCGGTGTAGAGTGTTTGGAGTCATGCAAGGATCAAACTGTATTGCTATATTTAGCTAATTATAGTAGGTATGGAAAACAACATTTGACTGCCATTGTTTATTCATATCGCTTGAATACCACAGTGTACTGAACTTTGTGGCTAGTGGTTCAAATGGCTTAATGTCTGGGAAGGTCGTACCTTCCGACATCTCCCAGGCAATAAAATCTATAAGTATCAAGAGGCAGCTAAAATGAAATTCATATCCTTGATCTTGTGCTTCTCTGTAGTCGAGTTCCAACTGGTTCACCAGGTACTTCGCCCAGTTCATCTGAATGCCTTCCGTACACTTCCTTGTGAGGTCGACTACAAAACCGGTGACTTGGGTAGGGAATTTCTTTCATACTAACTTCCCTGCAATCAACTGATAAGTGAGGCATACTGTGCCAGTCTGGATAGAAGCTACCTTGTAGCCTCGCGTTCCCTTCTCGACATCGCCATAAGTTTCCTTGATATTATATGCTAGAGCGTGATCCATGGATTTTCTAGGGTAAAACTCTTGTGGATCCGGTCCTTGCATACTCAACCCTGTGATCCGATTGATCAGCATCGAATCAACTATTATATGGCAGTTTAGCCACAAATAGCTGCCATGGTAACAAGAAAGCAACAACTTGACATAGGAATTCACCTTTTGGTGTCTTCCGAAGTGGGAAATCTTCATGACGTTCAGCAGGGTGGACTGTGTGAGGTTCATAGTCCAAGACTAGGGGATTATCTTTGAATTATTACCCTTAGTTTTGGTCAGGTAATTATGTGGGGCGAGCATGCTATAGACTTTGCGATCTATGAGGTTGAAGTCACTAAACTTCAACACCACAATCTTATCTTGGTTTGCTTGAACTTTGCATATCCCCTTCAGGAGGTACGTCATAACCAAGGTGTATTAGAAGTCTATGGGCTCAATGTCTCAATTTACTATGCCGTTCAGAGGTGGTATATAGGTGGGTAATATGGTCGGGATCAATTTGGCATTCACTAGATCATCCCTATGCTTGGTTCACTTTTCATCAAATGGTTGGGATGGTCTGGCTCCACGATCAGTGGATGGAGAGGCTAGCATTCTTCTCATCGATGATGCTTGTACACCTATAGACATCGATATGACTCTTTCAGTCATGAGGCCGATCAGAACTTCTTCAACATATTTCTCTACAACCCTCAACTCATCCGACATACACACTCAGGGTTAACAATCTCGGGTTCAGGGAGTAACTTAGACACAGTAATGGGATAGAGAGCAAGAGCATGATGATCACTGTGGAAAATCAACTTTTGTCTGTGGGCTCAAACTCTCAGTTGGAAAAATTGTTCTCAGTGCATGGTGCAATGGGATAAATAGGTAACTCGGCAATGGGTTGCTTGCAACGGGTATGAAGCCTTCATTAACTTTGTTGTGTTTGTTATGGAGTGGTCCCAATGGTCTAATGGTGATTTTTCTGGCCATAAATGTCTTTCTACCCATTCGGAGCATTGGTCTAATGTTTATAATGTCCCCAACGGCTATATTGCTTCACCATGGCGAAGTGCCAAGTGTCATTGTTCTGATATCCCGGCGAAGCTCCAATTTTGCAAATTTTCTTTCGGCGAGGTTTCCTCTGGAACCTTCTGCAATTTGTCAATCTTATCTCTCTTATTACCTAGTTTTCTAGCCTTGTTTCCAGTGAGCTTTGTCTCGGTATGCCTTTTTTCGTTATGATTCTTACCTTCTTTTGGCATAGTCACTTCGTGTTGTTGAGATTCTTTCCTAAGTGTTATCACTGAAATTTCGTCAACACATGGTTACAAGAACTCAGCATCGTCAAACAGTAATGAAGTCATTCATGGCCAATGAATTAATCTCACAGCATTCCAAAAGGGCAAAAAACTATACAAATTAGTAAAAAATTGAAGAGCGCTTTACAGAAGTTGGGCGCGCGTGCACATGTGCGGAACAGGAACATAGCTTGCGCGGTTGTTAGTGCAAAAAGCCGTGCACCTGCTAAATGGTTCATTTATTGAAGTGGTCGGCCTCCCAACCACTTATGGATCATCTCCCAAGCCGATTTGACCCTCAAATATGAGTTGAATCTGAATGGTGGGCTGGTCAAAGACCTAATAATGCCCTAAAGAGCCTCTTTTCACACTACAAAGGAGTTACACAATAACCCAATGCAATGCTATAAAAAGCCATGAATGCACCTCATTTTCTCAAGGAATTTCATTTAATGTTATGCTACCTAGATTATTTTAAGGACTCCATCCTTGACAAGAACACATTGGCACCATTTCATTGAGCAATCCACCTCTCCATTGAGTGGATGTGCTAGGAGTTCTTTCATCACCATTTTCATTTTCTTGTTGTAAGGAGAGCAAGCTTGTGAGGGTCCAAGAGCCTTCCCTTGGAGGAAGAAGGGACTCATTGTCCCCTTTCTTCTTGGTGCTTTGATTTCATCAATAGATCAGCCTAAAAACATTGGTGATATCGGTCTTTTTGTGTTTGTTATCTCTATGTCCCCTTTGCTTATGATTTTAGTTTGTATTAGTTTAATTCTTGCTTATAGTTTTGTTTTTCTTTCTCTAACTCTTTCCTCTACAGCTGTCATGCTCAACAGGACCCAACTGGGCATGTAAGCACCTCTTATTTGCTCACCAAGGTGACAAAAAGGGTGAAACAGATTGGCGGCCATACTAGGGAAAGGTATAAAATTCCTCCCTCATTTGGGTTTATTTTTCTCTTCTTTTAGTTTGTTTAACTTGCAGGTGCACAAACCGGCCTCAGCCGACCTGCTAACCAGTCAATTCAAAGGAGAATTGAGAGAAATCCATCCGGATTTTTCTTTCTCGGTCGTTTGTCACAGATGCACGGGTATTCCACCCCATAGATGCGCATCATGCACGCATGCGCTTTCGTAGCAGCCTTTCTCTACGCACATGCACTTTCTAACTCATTTATGTTCGCGCACCTGCGCTCTGTGCACACCTGTCTACACTAGGGGTCGCGCATTTGAAAAAAAATTCACTTTGTAAGATCTTTGGATGTGGGGAAGGCCATCTGCCTTCTTAAATATGATGTCAAAAATGTTTTAAAGCCACACTACACTTAGTCCCCTCTGTTGGATCATGTTTTCATTGATGCCAATGGTTTGTCATTGATGTCAATGGTTTGATTACTTGGGAGATTGTTGGATCATATGTCATTGATGTAAATGGTTTGGTTTGATTGATGTCATTGGTTGATGTCAAGTAATTGATTGATATGA
>ML797811.1:307836-318063 GCA_009831015.1 Picea engelmannii | reverse complement strand
GATGATATCACATTATTATATGATTCCTTGATCACATGTATAGTCTAGAGTTTTGAACATATTAATCTCTTTGTTGTGATTGGTTTGTGTTGTCGTGATTGGACGACGCAAGAGCATCGTAGCAGAGCGGGGATCAACAGAGACAAGGAAAGCTATCATAAAGTAAGTACATCATCCTTCTTCTCTTGTCCATTCAATACTTTAGAACTAGGGAAAGAGTAGTATTCTGTCACTGTTTGTTCCAGATCCAGGTGGATCTGGGGAGATCGGTTTGTGTCCGCACTTACGGATTTATCCTAAAACACCTGCACAACCTGCCCCTCAGTAGGCACCACAACAATATGCGCAACAACCCCCTCCCGCCGTGGTGCAAAATCCTATCCCACATCAAGGTGTGATAAACACCCAACAGGACACGCAGCATCCCCCACCTCAGGTGGGTCAATACCACAACCCCAACAATCCAGCAGAGTGAACAATTCTCCTCACCAGTGAGGAAGAAATCCTTCTACAAATGCGTAATCATCAGTATCATGCACCAGCTGAGTCTACTCCTATCTCTCCAGAGACAAATCCTACACCGACGGGACCCCTGTTGGTGATCCCTCACCCTTCCGCCGAACCACCACTACGCATCCCTCGCATCCCCTTGCGCAGGAATGTCCACAACCCACAGGCTAGGGCAGCTCATAACTATAGCTTGGTCGACGACTTAGCGCAATCCCCGGCTGCCATGTCAGTCTTGGAAGTCCTCCAGACTTGTCCTACGCAGCGGAAATCACTACTTTCCGCCTTAGGGGCAGTCGACCTGACCGATACTCGACTCATCACCTTTGATCTTGATAGCAGCGAACCTCGTCTTCCCGCCCTGATCGCTATTCAAATACCAGTAAAAATACGGAACATCATCGTTCATCGGTGTATCATCGATGAAGGTGCATCTACATGCATCATGTCCAAAACAGTATGGCAGAAACTTGGTTCCCCGGAACTCATACCCTCCACCATCACATTACGAGCTTATGACGGACGACCATCATCTCCTGAAGGGCTCTTCCAAAATGTACACGTTGAACTCGGGGGAAAAACTATTCTCATTGACATCGAAGTTATCGGCGCTCCGCTCGATTACAATATCTTGTTCGGATGTAGCTACATGTATGCTATGAAGGCAGTGGCATCCTCCGTCTTTCGGACAATCATGTTCCCCCACAATGGGAAGATTGTGACCATCGACCAAGTCTCACATTATGAGCCTAACCCATCTGCCAATCTCGATAACATTATTCCTCTCATCCATACCAACCAAGACGCATATCCACTCGTCGAGATGGGTCTTGGAATTTTTAAAGATCCATCCTTGTTAGGGACATACCATGGAGCACCACCACTCCTTCATCCCGCTAATCAAGTATGCGTTATCTCATCTAACAGAACTCACACAAAGGATGCTAGTCCTCCTCATGAGGCTTCAATCATTCCTGATGTCTCAAGAGTCGCAGAACAACTCCCGTCGGAGCCTCCTGCGCACTCGTCGACCCCAACAGTCGACGAATCCACATCCTCTCAAGGCATAGTCCCATTTGGGAGACAGTTCCCCCACCCCTCACCCAAATTCCCTTCTTTTACCCTCCACCAGGTATCGAAGCTTTTCAAGTAGCCGCAATGCTCACACTACCAAATATGGTGTTAGAAATCCCAGTTTGGTATTTACACCCACCTGAGATGGTCCCTCGACCATCCCTTCCCCCACAGGAAGGCCTCCCCATGACGATTCCCGTCCTTACCCCCACTACCCCCATACTCACTAACCCCCCTGATACAGCTAGGGGCAAGAGAAAGAAGAAGGAGCCCACCGCTCCCCTTCCTCCACGCATCCCACCACCTTGCGCACTATGTGAAAAAGAGGGCCACCAAACCAACAACTGTCCATCACTACCTGAATTACGGAATTTGATTCCCCCCAATCAAACTCCCACAACACCCGTCACTACTGCTAGTCCCACTACTACCACCAACCCTTCCAGCAGTAAAGGTTTGAGGACCAAATATGCTTGTGCTATCTGTTCAGAGTACGGCCATTATACCCATCATTTCCCATCACTGCCACGCTTTCGGCAGACATTAGCAACTATACGCCAGAACTTCCAGAATAACCCACACCCTGCTACGTCCTCTCCAACAAATATCATTGACATCCGCTATGTCACCACTTCAATCAATGAACACATGAGATGCCCTTGCTCTCTCTGTAATTCATTAGCTCATTTTACATACCAGTGTCCGATGATCCTTGAATATAGGCAACGTCAATTGGCTCTGCTTCACCAACCCATAGAGGCGATAATTGACATTACCTCATCGCTTGAGGATCTTCATGTCATTTCTATTGAGCCCGAGGCACTCCCAATTCCTCCATGGTTCTTAGATGATGTCTCTGAGGATTTACCCCGCAACCCCCCCAACTCCCCTGCTCATTCCCCTACGGACACTCTCCACCCGACCACCATAGGTACCCCTCAGTACTTCAATATATGGTTTATGTCAAGTGAACCCTCACCATACCCTCACATTACCCCCTCTGCTTCACCCTCAAGGGGCAACCAAACTGTCACCGAGATCACTCCTCACGATCCCTTATATTCCCACCGTTTCCAATGTGACGAGGAAATACTAGAAGAACTACACCACCCGGACTCTCCCTGGGATGCACTACATCATCGTGCACTCTTATTTCCACAAGAAGCCCTCATGCCTCCTAACCAAAACCCCCTTTACGCGGTTGAAACCAAAGATTTTATCCCGTCAGGACCCATAGATTGGTTCAACAATCCCATTCCTGCCCCCGACGCTTTTGAAGAAGGTAATATGGCCAACATTTCCTCCACCATCAAAATTGACATTTCCGTTAAAAATGGCATCGTCGAAGAAATCATCATTGGAGATGCTTGCACTCCTCAGGAAATCGCCGCATATAAAGCCCTCTTCCAAGAATATAGGGATATTTTTGCCTGGTCATACACAGAAATGCCTGGCCTCGATCCCTCTATTGTCGAGCATCGCATCGACACCTGCCCTGACATCACACCAGTTCGCCAGAAACAGTGACCACTACACCCATCTAAAGTCGCGGCTATCAAAGCCAAAATTGACAAATTACGTACGGTCGGGTTTATTTACCCCATTGCTTATACTTCATGGGTTTCCAACCCTATACCCGTCGACAAAAAATAGGGCACTATCCGCGTTTGCACCAAGTTTCGTGATCTGAATAACGCATGTCCAAAAGACAACTCTCCAACGCCTTTCATCGATCAAATTATCGACGACTGCGTCGGCCACGAAGCTCTCTCCTTTATGGACGGATTCTCTGGCTATAACCAAATTCAAATACACCCAGTCGATCAATATAAAACCGCATTCATTACCCCGTGGGGTACTTTTGCATATCGCGTCATGCCTTTCGGCTTAAAAAATGCCAGCGCAACTTTCCAGCGGGCAATGACATACATCTTTCATGATCTGGCTGAAATCATCCTCGCCTACTTGGATGACCTCACCACTCGATCCAAGAAACGCACCCAGCATCTCGATGATTTACGCAACATCTTTCAACGGTGTCTCCAGTACAACATCCGCTTCAATCCTCTCAAGTGTGTGTTTTGTGTCACCGCAGGGCGCCTCCTCGATTTTATCGTTTCCCAAAGCGGTATTACCATGGACCCCCTCAAAGTCAAATCTATCACTGAAATTCCACCTCCTCAGAATTTACGACAACTTCAGAGTCTACAGGGCAAAGCTAACTTTCTTAGATGCTTTGTTCCCGATTATTCCATACGCGCACACAGTTTCCTCCTCTTACTACATCACGACATCCCTTTTCACTGGGATGACTATGCCCAACAGTCATTTGACGATCTTAAAACAGCACTTTCAAATGCACCTTTAATTAGTACACCTAACTACAATCGCGAGTACATCCTCTACGTATCATCATCAGCTGTATCAGTAGCCGGCGTCCTCATCCAGCTCGGAGATGACAATCGTGAACACATCATTAAGAACCTCTCAGGACCACCCTTGAAGTATAAACACGAAGAGAAACTTTCTCTTGCAGTTGTCCTCGCAGTCCAGAAACTACGCCATTACATTCTGCTTCGCACCACAAAGGTCGTCACAGATTCCAACCCTATGCAATACTTGCTCAGTCGTCGACAAGTTAACGGCAAGTTCGCTCAATGGATCATTATCCTTCAAGAGTACAACCTCGAGTTCTCAACACCTAAGAGTAAGAAGGCCCTCGTTCTTGCCGAACTTGTCACGACCCTCCCCTCTGACACCACCAGTGCCCCCGTCAATACCGACTTTCCCGACGAACATCTCTTTTACATCACTTCCGATGATCCTTGGTATGGAGACCTTCTCGTCTACCTACTAACTCAAAAGTTTGGTAACCATCTATCACGAGATGATCGACGGCGTATTCGCCATCAGGTCCCCCGCTTTCTCCTCATCGGAGACATCCTATACCGGCGGGGCGTCAATACCATTCTTCGTCGATGCCTAACTATTGACGAGGTCGACAGAGTCTTAAACGACTGCCACAGCGGCGCATGTGGGGGCCATCTTTCGAGAATATCCACTGCTCAAAAAATTATCCGAGCAGGTTAATTTTGGCCTACCTTATTTCATGATTGCATTCATGCCGTGAAACGATGTGAGCAATGTCATCTCTACGCCAACAAAGCCCGAGCTCCCCCCGCCCTTCTTCACCCTATCATTACTGCCGTCCCTTTTTGTAAATGGGGCATCGACTTTATGACTTGTAATCCCCCCTCTAGCAATGGTCATAAATACATTGTTGTCGCCGTTGATTACTCCACCAAATGGGTCAAAGCTATGCCCACTTTCAACAACACCGCTGACACTGCAATGCGCTTTTTCTTTAACCATGTCATATCCCATTTTGGCGTACCACTCCAACTCGTTTCTGACCACGGGAAACACTTCGAGAATGAGATCTTTGTTGAACTCTCATCTTGGTTAGGCTTCTCTCACGATTTTGCCTCACCATATTACCCTCAGTCAAACGGACAGGTCGAGGCAGTTAACAAAGTCCTCAAGACCATGTTACAGTGCACGGTTAATAAACATAAAACTAATTGGCATCACATGTTATTTTCCACGCTATGGGCTTATCGAACGGCAGTAAAGACCGCTACAGGTTTCACGCCATTCCATTTAGTCCATGGGATAGAGGCAACTCTTCCCATCGAGTGCGAAATCCCCACCTTACGCACCACAATTGAGCTATTACCTGACACTTCTCCAATGGAGAAGCGCTTGTTGAACTTGGAGTCTCTGGATTAAGATCGCCGATCTTCCTTACAGAACAACGAGGCAGTTAAAAAATGATCCAAGGCTACCTTTGATTGCCATGTCAATCTTCGATCATTCGGCGAAGGTGACCTTGTCCTGGCTTATGATATCGCTCATGATACCTTTGGCCATGAAAAATTTGAATCACTTTGGCATGGCCCTTACATTATCCAACATTTCCTCACCAAAGGTGCATACATCCTGGCCTCTCCTGAAGGCCTCTCTCTCAAAGAACCCGTCAACGGGTTGTATCTCAAGAAATCTTATGCTTAAAAGTAGTCATTCTACTTTAGGTTATTTCTTTTCTAGTGTTTTTAATCTTTTTTCTCCTCCCCTCTCATCTAAACTATCCTTTGTGCTATTGACAGATGCTTCCTCCACCATCTTACCACATCGGTTACGCCGACGGCGCCAGCCATTGGACACAAAATCTCGCTTCGGTTGCTTGGGCTCTCTACACCCCCTCACATGAAATGCTACATTCAAGCGACATATGTTTGGGTCCAGCAACCAACAACCAAGCCGAATACACTGTTGTCATTGGCCTCCTGGCCAATGCCCAGCGTCATCATATTCGTCACCTTAGCGTTTTCCTCGACTCTCAACTAGTCGTTCTCCAGCTCAACAATGTGTACCGTGTACGCGATCCGTGCCTCTTTCGCAAATACCTGCAGGTTAGACTTTTATCTCGACATTTTGATTCCATTACATTTACACATATTCCCAGACAATTGAATCAAACAACAGATCAAATAGCTAACATGGTGTTAGATTGGCATATATCACATCAAGCTACACATACATAAACATCTCATAAATCCTGTCACAGCATATATACAGCATAGACATCATCAAAATCATCAGCAAAAAACACATGTAGACAACATCAGGATCTCAAAACATGTATACTCATATATATATAAAGGCCCATCAGGCCATCCGAATTTTTACATACAAAAAATACATGTAGCCGCAGGCCAATGCAGCACCTCAATACAAAAATGGGCTCACCAGCATATATACAACAAAAACAAGATGTACATCATACACCACTCATGGAGCCTCTATCACCCCACCACCTGCTCCTCCCTCAGGAGGAGGTGGTGGCCCACCACCACCTGCCCCAGGTGGTGGTGGAGGACCACCCACAGGACCCTCCTGCCCCGGCGGCAGGCGTCCACTGGTCATCGCCACAAACACTGTGAATCGCCGCACTATGGCCCACCATGGTGGTGGCACCCCCACACACTGCTCCAGGAAGATCTCATCCTGGATACGCGTCCACATGCCCTCAGGCACATCCTGCAACACCGTCTCCAGATAACAGCGTATGTCATCAAAATCTACTCCGGTCGCCGCCGGAGGAGCGTGTGATGGCCCCGCACTAGGGTCATCGAACCGGTGCCTCCTCGCTGCCCTCTCGGGCTCTGCTGGTCACCCCGTAGCATCCTCCCACTGAGGTCTCTCTCCATGCGGCAGTCTCTCCGGCTCTCAATGAGCCGAAACTCTCTACATATCTACCTCGCGCCTGCGAGGTGCCACATCTGCACATACACAAAACAACAACACAACAAATAGTATCAGCATCTATATCATATACATATGGACTGATATCTTAACAACGACAATATGAATCAAAAACATACCAAAACTAAACATACCTCGATGGTCAAAATCCTCCCCTGGAGGTAGCACCATGTCTGGGTCCCCCCGGAAGTCCACCCCAACATAGGGATACTGAAGCATAACCTGTGGCATCTGCCACCATATCCCTGTCGCCCCCACTGAAAATAAGTGGCCACCTTCACCACCACCATGACGAAGCAAAATGGTCGACCACCACCTCAATCGCGGCTCTTGCGCCCCCGGCATCTCCAGTAACACCCTTGGGCGCAACATCGACACCCTCTCTAAGAACCATACCACTAGGATCGACCCAAAGGAAAACTCTCATGCACCTGTAGACTGACGGCGATCCAACTGTGTGACCATCCTTGCATGCAGTGTCAGTCCCCATGCGAACTGCTCATCCAGTCACTGTTACAGCAGGTACAAATGAGGTGGAAATGTGGGCCCTACAACTATATATAGGCCTTTTGCCAAACTTCTACTCACCATTCCGGGAGCCCAAAGTGTCCATTTTTCAAACCGTCTTCAGCCACAGGATCAGCATCCCGTCACCTACATCACAGTTGTCCCTGGGTCACTTTTCATCCTGAGCCCCCGGGGTGCCTTTTTTCATATCATGGTCAGGTACACACGCGCATTGTCACATTTATCAAATACATGCTCATATCTTTGATTCTCTTTAGATATTGTTCACTTTGGGTATTTGTTTCTCATATGTGCAGGTACTTTCTCCTCATCCCCTGACATCACTCCTTCAGGTATATACTCAGCACTGGAATGTAGTCTTTCCCGATGTATCGCACTTTCATTTCCAGTCACTCCCTTTGATGTCTACCTCTAGGATCTCCATTCCCGGCTCTGCAGTACCCATGCCTCCATTTGCATCATCGGTACTATTACCCGGTAGCATTCTAACCCACATGAGTTGTCCCATTCATAGCACCCTTTTGCCACTTTTTGACACTCATGTTGTTCATCATTACCCTTTAGGGATGGGAGTCCTGATAGTCTTTCATCATGTTTCGAATCAACCACATACTTATTCTCCTCATTTTGCTATCTTTCCATATGGACTCCCAGATCATCTCTTTACGGTTCTATTCTTTTTACCTGCACCTCCGCAGGATCATGAACCCTACATTTCATCTACCATCCATTTGCCCATCTGCGAACCTATCTTCATTTCACCTACCTCATACAGAAACTCAACAATGGGGCCCCAACCCTTCATCAGTTTTCCAAGAACATTATTACCTACGTGGCCCACCCATATCACACTGGGGCACATGTTTCTGTATTTGTACATTTTTCCCCAATTATTCATTATTTATTGTACAAACGCCTTTATTTCCAGTCATTACATTTTCTTTTTTCATCACCATTGGCGACTTGCTTCCTTTTGGCCAAACGTAACCCATGTCACCCTTGGTTGGAGCATCACTCATCATCTACCCTGGCCGGCATCGTCCACATATTTAGAGTACCCCACATGTCACTTACCTCTACCCTCTGCAGTTGTTCACTTTGTCCCGCCTCTGGCACAACTTATCCCCAGTCTTGTCGTCCCCTTGACACTCGACCTCGTTACACGGTTGAAGCCACTTTTTATCTCATACATCCTCCAACCAAGGGCATTCTTGAGTCTTCTCACTTTTTGACTTCGTCCATGTACCTCTGCCACTTCCTCACATCAGTAGATTCCACGAAGTCCTTTGCTTCTGGGAGTCGCGTTCCCCTTTTGTCGACATCAACACCATTTTTCTAGAAGGGCGACAGTATCTTGATTCTCATTCTCCATTTAATGAGAGATCTCAGATGGCACATGGTGAAACACTATTGCTCCCTGCTGTCGTTGGCCCCCATAACATTCAATGCCAACACTTTCTCATGTTATGGTGGGTCTTACTTTGTGACTGTTGCAGTTATTTCTATCATTTGACGAAGACCTCTGAACTTGGTAGGGCCATCAATGCCCGCATCATCGTCGATACTCATTTCCACGATCATTGCCTATTATTCAGAGTATGTTCCTTTGCAGAATTGTCTTCTGCCTTTACCATTACCACCCCTGAGGGCGCTGCAGTTGTCTACACCAACACTTCAGTCATCTTTTCTCAAGGTTACATAACACGAGCATGGGGCATGCCCACCTCGTTTGTACACAATTGTATATTGTTACGCACCTTATGGAAGGTCAGGTCCTACCGGTTCCTTTCTCCTCCAAAGGATTGCTCTGAACGATCCCACTCTTGCTCTATCTTACAACAACATTCTCAGTAGAAGAAACATTGATGGATTTTGGCTATACATATGCTCCTAACCTCATCCATCAGGGGGCATCTGTTATCACTGAAATTTCGTCAGCACATGGTTACAAGAACTCAGCATCGTCAAACAATAATGAAGTCATTCATGGCCAATGAATTAATCTCACAACATTCAAAAAGGGAAAAAAACTATACAAATTAGTAAAAAATTGAAGAGCGCTTTACAGAAGTTGGGCGCGCGTGCACATGCACGGAACAGGAATGTAGCTTGCGCGCATATGCGCACGATGCGCGGTTGTTAGCGCAAAAAGTCGCGCACCTGCTAAACGACGCATTTATTGAAGTGGTCGGCCTCCCAACCACTTATGGATCAACTCCCAAGCTTATTTGACCCTCAAATCTGAGCTGAATCCGAATGGTGGGCTGGTCAAAGACCTAATAATTCCCTAAAGAGCCTCTTTTCACACTACAAAGGAGTTACACAATAACCCAATGCAATGCTATAAAAAGCCATGAATGCACCTCATTTTCTCAAGGAATTTCATGTAATGTTATGCTGCCTAGATTGTTTTAAGGACTCCATCCTTGACAAGAACACATTGGCACCATTTCATTGAGCAATCCACCTCTCCATTGAGTGGATTTGCTAGGAGTTCTTTCATCACCATTTTCATTTTCTTGTTGTAAGGAGAGCAAGCTTGTGAGGGTCCAAGAGCCTTCCCTTGGAGGAAGAAGGGACTCATTGTCCCCTTTCTTCTTGGTGCTTTGATTTCATCAATAGATCATCCTAAAAACATTGGTGATATCGATCTTTTTGTGTTTGTTATCTCTATGTCCCCTTTGCTTATGATTTTAGTTTGTATTAGTTTAATTCTTGCTTATAGTTTTGTTTTTCTTTCTCTAACTCTTTCCTCTACAGCTGTCATGCTCAACAGGACCCAACTGGGCATGT
>ML797811.1:290549-307786 GCA_009831015.1 Picea engelmannii | reverse complement strand
TATCTCTATGTCCCCTTTGCTTATGATTTTAGTTTGTATTAGTTTAATTCTTGCTTATAGTTTTGTTTTTCTTTCTCTAACTCTTTCCTCTACAGCTGTCATGCTCAACAGGACCCAACTGGGCATGTAAGCACCTCTTATTTTCTCACCAAGGTGACAAAAAGGGTGCAACACTAAGATTCAAGGGTGATCCTTCTTCTTTATCTAGAATAGGTACTTCAATATTATGTGGGTCTTCTATTGTTCTTGCAACTTTGAAATCCGGGTATCTAGTGTTAAATAGCTTTGATTTGTTCTTATGTTCTTCAAGAAAGTCTGTGATCCTTCTAGTCATGAATTCTTTTAACTCTTACTTCTGTTGTTCTAAAACTTCTTCTTCTTCTTCTTGCCTTCTGGCCTGATCTCTTTCAATCCAAGGTTTTCCTAGTAGCATGGTAAATGGGGCACTTTTCTCAATAAATTTAATAATCTCAAAATCTTCCTCTGTCGAAGTTCCATTGGTATTCATAGGTATCTGGTTGAGCTTTTCACATAGGTTTATCATCTTTCCTTTGAATAGTCTTATTCCTCCTAATGAAGGAATCATAGTAGGCCTCCCTATAGCTTCCCAAGTTCTCTCTATCATGGTATTCACATGTGTTTCCTCATCTATAACACAGTCAATGCCGAAGTCTCCTATTCTTGCTTCGAGGCATTCTTTTTCTTTGAAGATCTCTGATAACCTAACATGCCAATGGTCATTCAGGGTTTCTTTCATATGTAGCAATACTTTTTCTAATTCTTGTTGGGGTTCTGTCATAATCTTAGTTTCTGGATCTGCCTTAGGGTTTTCTTGGTTCACATTCATTCTTTCAACCTTAGCAATCATTCTAGGGAAATCCAACAATTCATGGTTCATAGATTTACAACAAATACAATTGGGTCTTCTCCCAGGGCATTCCTTAGCAATATGTCCTGGTTTTCTACAACTATAACAGAGGGTTAATCCTCTCTTTCTTTTAAATGATCCCCAACCTTTCTTGTACTACGCGCTAGGATCATGGTAGCTAACCTGCAAACATTTCTTTCTAGGGTCATGCATACACTTATTAGTCCAAACATTCTTTCTATGCATAGCTATAACATATTTTTCACTATTCTTATTAGATCTAGTCATATCAAATATTCTTTCATCTATTAATATGCTAATTTTCAAGCTAGGGTAGAATCTATCAAACATACCTAGATCCATATTGTTGAAGCAAAAATTTCCACTTATTTTACTTCTACAGAGCACAAAGCTTTCAGATCTAGAACTTTTCAATATTCTTACCTTTATTAGAGAACAAAGCTTGCAGATCTTACCTCTTTTAATCAAAAAGTCTCACTTTTTCCTTTCTTAGAGCACAAAGATTTCATATCTTGCCTCTTTTAATCACAAAGTCTCACTTGTGCCTTTCTCAAAGCACAAAGATTTGAGATCTTACCTCTTTTCTTCAGATCAGATTTCTTTTCTTGGCACAGATCTTTTCAAACTAAGTAGAGTATTGCACACTAGAGAAACAAATATATGCACAGATCTTTCACAATTTCAAGTCAGGTCTTTGCACAAATCTTCTTCTTCCTCAGTTCCCAGCAATCACATTTGCAAGTCCTGATAGGGTAGACCTAGGGTTCAACGCTAACAGCACACCAACAAAAACCTAACTACCGGCCCTTTCGGCAACACCTACAAAGCAGATGAAGTCTCACCCAATGTAGAGGTAGGGGTGGTTGCAGAACTCAGGTGTCTGCAACCTTAGCTGGGACACAGATATGTGATTACAATACTTAATAGATCACTTAGCACCGTTAGTTCGATATTATTTAACCAATATCTACTTCGCAGATAAAACAAAGCATTGCATCATTCACCCAGATCTAATGTATTTAAAAACTTAGCATAAAGGAATGGATTAGATCTGGTAGATTCAAGCACTAATCACATTCACCTATATCATATCTAACATCCAGATTCATCATAAGCACAAATCATAAACAGATCTATCTATCTATCTAGATCAAGAACTTAGCACATAACACATAAATACACCAACACATTGCACAAAGAAGAATAAAACAGTATTTACGTGGTTCACCCCCACCCTGGGGCTACGTCCACCAACTCTTCTTCTTTATTAGCTGCAATCATGCATCTACATGAATAGAGCCACAAAAACCCTACTCCGCATAGGACAGGATATCCGCGTGCACCTCGCTAGATCCTCCTTCCCCGAGCTAGGTCTAGCACAAATCCTTTCATGGTCTATTACAACCACTTACACTTAGCTCTATAGGTTTCTCACAATATGCACAGAGCATCTACAAACCAAACTTGCACTTATCACTTAGCTTATCGGCCCTTTACTTATGTCACCTAGCTACTTATTTATACTTTACAAAATAGGCCTAAACATGGGTAAACCCATGGGCCGACATCCCATTCCCGTTACATATTCCCAAATCCCAAAAAGGACCCAAAAAGGGGATGAGATCCCACGATCTCTTCTTCATCTTGCGCTTTGTCTTCAATAGGTAGTTGAAGTCCCAAAATAGGTCAAACTTTGACCAAGGATCTCCCAAAACTTGGTCAAGGGCCAACAGTCTTCATGGGTGTGTTCATGGATTTACATTCCAACATGTCAAACCTCTTTAGTATTTCAACTGCATACTCCCCTTGGTTAAGGAAGATCTTCTCTGGGCTATACAAAACTTCAAGACCTAAGAAATAATGCAGCAAGCCTAGGTCTTTCATCTCAAACTCTGCAGCGAGATTCTTCTTACAATCTGTGTTGAGATTTTCTTCACCTGTAAAGAATAATTCATCCACATATAGAAACAATGTAATTGGTCCATCATCCACAATATTGAAGTAAAGATTGGGATCAACTTTACTCTTGGTAAATCCCAAGTTCATCAGAAAACTATCAATTATGCCATACCAAGCTTTCGGAGCTTGCTTCAACTTGCAGACATGAGTCTTCATGTCCTGTACTTCGAAACCAAATTTTCACATCACATTGTACCAACCTGGTACACTTGCTCAATTGTAACTCAATATGCATAATTATGTTCTAGCTCTATGTTCTTTATGCAAAGCACTATCTATATCACTGCCTTAGAGTATGTCCTCTACTCTCTCTGCAATTGTTCCTCTCGAACTGGGACTCTCCACTTGTCTATTCTCTGAAGCTGAGAATCACTATAGTTGTTGAACTCTAAGAGTAGCTCCTCTACTTTATCACGACAACAACTTCATCTGAAATTGAGAGTGGCTCAATAACTGATACTGAAAGTAGCTTTTCTTCTTTCATGGAGGTAACTCTATCTACTTATTGTAGTCATGTCTCCATGGCTCGACTAATGCACTGCACCAATTGGCACTCAATCTCAAATATATGGATTTTTCCCCCTGCATCTCATACTTGTATCTAAATCATGGTTGTTTTGGTTGTTTTTATGAATATTGGAACTATTTCTTCGATTACTGGAGTGAGTGTCTTTTCATAGTCTTCTCCCTCTTACTGGGAGAATCCTTTGGACACAAATTAGGATTTGTACATCTTTATACTATTCTCTGCAAATTTCTTGATCTTTTAGATCAATCTTGGAAGTCAACACTGACTTCTCTTCTAGTCTCATAGAAAAATCCATATCCTAGTCCTTCTGACTAGCTTCCTTCTCTGTTACTGAAACGAGGGAATCTTCCCAGGAGATTTTGCATCTCCTAGAAGTTTATGAAAATACGATCTAGTCTTTTCAAATCATGGCATATGTCTCCCAGTCCTGGAAGATGTCTCCTTTTCCCATCTAATCCTATCTCAGATCAGGCTCACTCTCTTCTTGATTTCTTCTGAGTCTACTAAGAATTCATAGTCTCTACAATATATACTTGGTTTTGAATACCAAGTCTTAATATGAAAAGTTGATTCATACTTCAAACGAATTCTTCTTCCTATCAAGGTGGCTTCATTTTCCTTTGAACAAGTCTACCATGAGTATTGTTCTAATGTTCGGTCATATTTGAATCCTTCTACTCCTCCATATGATATACTTTGTATCTCAAAGGTAGTTTTTTCTTCATCTTCTTTGGTACATGAATTTATACGATCACGTATACAACTTGGATGGTCTACTCCATGTCTCATCTAGTATGTTGCCTCTTGCAACCGTTACTATAACATCCTCAGGGTTATCACCTGTAACCTGCCCTGAACAAGAACAACAAGGGAGAAACAACAAACAAGGATAATATGCTTTATACTAATAATAAAACAATAGTGAGAACAATCGTCATAGTAGATGCTTTAGATCTATCACTTGTGACCTACCTGAAACAAGGGTAAAAAGTAAGAAGTACAATAATAATGAGAGAGACACTCTTCTAGTGTTGTGATCAATCATTCCTTTATGGTAACCTGGGACCAAAACAAGAAGTTTCTCCTAGAGGAGATGTTATTTATATCTTATAAGTGATTAAAATAATCATTTATCTCAATAATGCTCACATGCTACCAAGTATAAAACTTTTAAAGATTGTTATCTCAACGATGAGGTAGTTATCAAATTTGACATGTGCAAATTTGAATCTTATCAACTTAATCAATCAAAACCTGGAACTTGGAGTCTTGTCCTCAAGAATGAGTGTTATTGTTTTTCTCCCTAGTCTCCTTCGCTCAAGATGACAAGTATTCTCTTCAACATGTTCTCTTTACAAAGATAATATGATTTCTTGATAGAAACCTAGGTTAGAGAATAAACTCTATAATCTCAACTTTAATCAATTTAATACTTTAACTTTAATTTTGACCAATGGTTAGTATGATGGTCATGGATTCAACATACAACCTAGATGTTCATAAGGTCAAAATAATGTCATAAAAAATAGATGCATATCAAAATGATCAAACCTGGGGTGCATTATTCCTATGAATGTGTTGGATATGAGATCCTTTTGGATCTATGATTGTCAAAAGATCATTTCTCCTACAAGTACCATTTAGAATAATAATACATTTTAAACATATGTAAGTACATACCTCTGACAATATCTTGCTAGGGTAAGGCACACTAGGACAATAAAACAACAGTCCCAACACTTCACAAAAACTTTCACTGCAATTGGTACTGCAGTTGTGTTGGCACTGCAATTGGTGTTGCAACTGGTATTGTAGTTGGTGTTGACGCTGCAATTGGTGTTGCAAATGGAATGAAGGAATTGGCATTGTAACTACAACTGATACTGCAACTTCAACTGTAATTTGTACTGCAACTACAATTGGTACTGGAACTACAACATCAACTTAGGTTTTTATGAGGAAACCCTAATTATTCAAACTTCAAATTTTTGAATTTTGATTCAAGGACTAAATGCGTTGGGCTGAGGCGAGTTTGTTGGAGCTGAGTGTTTCAGAAAATTCCAAGTTGTATCCCTTGAAACTTGACCTGCGCCATTCTGGACTGGGACTTCTGGTACTAGTTTTGGTTTCTTGGTTTTTATGGTTTTATGGTTTTCTAGTACTATCCAAAAACTAGGGTTTGGATTTCCAAAGAATCTAACCACTAAAAAGGTGTTCTCAAGCTGCCAAAATATTCCCTAGGCCAGGGAACACTTCCCTATATGGTTTTTAGTCATAAATTCACTTCCAATAAAAATCCCTAATTTTCTTGTACGACAACAGTCATGTTTTTGGTTACCCAATGAAAGGTGCTCTATTCAGTTCGACTCTGATCCCATGTTAAATTTTGAGTTGTTATTAACTTCTTTTCAATTTACTAGAGAATAACAACATAAATAGGATCACTGAAAGAAACACAATCACAAGGTACACAACATTTTATCCTAGGAAACCCTCATGGGGGAGAAAACCCAGCAAAAACTTCCTCAATAATAGATTGTTAATACAATGCCAAGAATAAAGACCAAAACCACCAAGACTAATATTGAGCATGCACCTCTCTCTCCTTCTTGTAACTGTAGCTATCTCCAAAATATGCACACTTGTTGAGTGACTAAGTGAGTGAGTGAATGAGGTGCCATCTTCTCTTATTTATATTAGCTAAGGGGCGCTAGGGTTATGTCTCTTCACCAAGCAGGGCCGACTTCTTCCACTAGTGGTTAAAACCAATTTAATAAACCCTCGGGATTGAATTCTCAAATACCACCATATGAATATGGTTTGACCAATCCACAAAAGGGTATTTGGTCATACATAAGTCCCAACATGATAAATCCACAAAAGGGGATTTGATCTATATAATAATAACTCAATTATATTTAGAATATTCTTCACAGTTACAATATTTCAATACAACCATGTACCAAAACTTGTACCACAAAAATTGCATCAACCACCCACCAACACATGTACCAAATCGTGCATCAACCATGAAACTCAACATGTACCATATGCCTCAACCATCAACCATGTATACCAAGTACCAATCATGTATCATACCATGTATCAACCATGTACATGCACATCAACACCATACCATGTGCCAATGATGCACATCAATCATTTACATCAACACCTATACCATACCATATATCACACCATGTGCCAACCATGAACATCAACCATATACCATATCATGTATCATATACTATATACCATATAACATGAAATGTGTCTCAACCATATACCATATCCTTCTCAATAAAGCCATGTTCCATATGATAAGCCTCATGTATATGTCAATATCACAAATATGTGCCTCTAACAATGAACCATAACAACCATATACCAAGTACCAAGAGTATATCTCAAGCATGTAACAATATCCCCTTAACCATGTACCATCAAGGGATTCCAAGACATGCCCTAAGCATGTGCCATACCATCCAAGATACAAGCCTCAAAAAAATACATAAATGACATACCTTTACTCATGAAACTTGAATCATACCATCTCAGACTGTGATGTACCATCAAACCTTGTTGCAACTCATCCGTACATTTTTTGTTCAAACCTTTTCCTCAAATACGCGACCTATCCTCCTACAGCCTACGTATGTATGCGACATGTCCTCTTGCAGCCTACGTATGTATGTGACCTATCCTCTAGCATCTTGTGTATGTACGCGACCTATCCTTATGTATCTCATGTACAACCTCAGAAAACTAGGGTTACCAGTTTTCTGCAACTCCGAAACTTTCGCTACTTCATACCTTCGCAACTTCAAAAAAATGTCGTCACATTCAACCTCAAATTCACTAATAGATTTTCCAAAAGATAGATCATACTATTCATCAGATAGATATTCAATGTAAGTGTGTGTCAATGAGAGACTCTTTGAGGTGTATTTATACTAATGTTAGGTAACCTCTTTCCTTATTTTTAGTGGTTTCTTGTTACAACCACTTTACCCTTGCACCAAGACTTGTAACCAACTAGAGGCTTCTTGACCACTCTTTGGGGCTTCCAACTTTACAAGGCCATATCTCCCTAATCGTGAAGAACCATGTGGCGTACCACATATCACCGGAAATGAAATGACATGTACTATCCATCTATGATAGTATTCCTTGAAATTTCATTGTTCTTCATGTCCATATTCTTTAATCAACTTCGGGCCCATAACCACACCTCTGAGGCTACATGTAGACTACATTAAGTGTACCCAACTAAATCACCATAAATATTGATCATACGAATTTCAATCAACTATCCAACATCTTTGGACCTCTCCAAGGGTTGAAATCAATCTCTAAGGGTTGACATCAGTCTCTAAGATCACTCTCCAAGGGTTGACATCAATGACAACCAACTATCTAAACAAACTATCCAACAATATCTCCCTTTGGAATTGATGGCAACACCAACATTGATGGAAACACGCATGCTCATGCTCCCCCTGTGATCATCGCTCTTCATCAATGTTTCTATCTCTCCCCCTCTAACATCAATGGAAAAGGGTATCTCCCCTTGGGTTTGCTCCCCCTGTCTTCATGCCTCTGTTCTTTCTCTTCATTTTTTACCAAAGGTTAACTCCCCCTATTGATATGTCTCCTCTTGATATTGTACCTGATCTAACCAACCATGGGAAAAATAATAGCTCCCCCTATGGGTATGTCTCCCTATCTATATGCTACTATCTTCTTTTTTGGATCTCTCTCTCTGATGATTTTTCTTCCCTTGACTTTTCTATAAGATGTAGATCAATGTAGGGATACCTATATATGTTTACTTTCCTCTCTTCCGATGATTTTTATTGTCCATTGGTGTTTCCTCTTGAATTTCACTGACATATATAACAATCATTCAAAATTTGATCTCTTCATTTACTTGTCTTGTTCACTTGACCATATTGTTCAACAATGTCTTCTCTTTCCCTGTTTTGTAGTTCCTTTCACTGCTTGCCTTTCTGTGACCAACTGATTTCATTGATTCCCATTGTAAATATGTTGTTATGCATCTGATCTGTTTTTCTTGTACTTGTTAAGCATCTCACAAATACATCTCTTTACATATGCCAAAAATTGTTCATAACCCTACTAATCAACTGTGCACAATGTTGACCCATCTGTCACTATACCATTTTGTAGACTTCTCTTGAATATAATAAAATTGTTCATCACATGTTCATGGTGATCAAATATGTCCATTGATCTGATCTATCTTCTCATCAAACTCTGCATGTATGGAACAACCTGTACTGAAGATATCCCTACCTGAATACATATGTGAAATAGAGTCATAAACTTTTGACTTCCAACTGATACTTGTGTGGGAACACTACTTCTCAATTGATCAATCTGTTACTGTGTACTTGTGCTATCTTACTACTCTGAATCTGTCTCTACAAATAGTTCATACTACTTGAAATATGTTTTTTTGATCTGTAGTGTCTACTGCATCGAATCCTCATGTTCAACATACATATTGCATGGGATTATCCAAACTGGATGGCTCAAAACAATACCTGATCAGATGTGGAGTAATCTTCTTCTTCATTTGTGGAGACACCTTCCTCTTCATTCTCTTTCTAAATTTTGTCATCATCTTGAGTTCTGACATCTTCTTCTTTATCCTCTGTCTAAATTATGACACTTTCCTCTTTGCATGTAAATTCATCATGATCTTGTGATGCTGCAAACCTTGTAAGTATAATTCCTTGGACATGTTCTTCATTTATCTGCTCTTCTTTTTCTTCACTTATTTTCCTAGACTTCTTATATCTGACATATTTCTTTTTCCCTATAGATTTGTCTTCATCTTGTACTATTTACAATCCTAAGAGTATGACTTATGGGTGTCCTTCATTCATCCGATCTCCCTTTGCATGTTCTTGTTTTCTTTTCCAAATATTCTTATATCTGATATCAATGTTCTTTATCAAAGAAGTATACATCATGCTTCTACAATCACGAGCTATGTGTTCATAGTTATGGCACTTGTAACATTCAATGTCATGTGGGGCCACATAAGCTTTTCTCATTTTAACATTTCTTTCATAAGCCTTGCAATCTACAACCTTATGTCCAAAGTTAGTACAATAAAAACAATGACCATAAATGAAATTTCCATACCTGGGAGTGAATGATCTTCCTTGTTGTGTAGTTCGTCTAAATTCTTCCTTTGGATGATCACGATCTTCTCTTCTATGGATCTCTTCATTATGGTTGAAGCTTCTTTGTTGCTTGAATGTGATAGGTCTTGTTGAATATGTATCTCTATTATTCTACTTTGATTCTTGCTGACCATGATTCCTTCCTTTGAGTACTTCTACATAACTCTTACTCTTTTCTTCATTTTTCTTTTCTAGCACCCTGGAATGCTTCTCTTCATTCTCTATTGTTGATGTGGATGTTTTTGTTGTTGGTTGTGGAGCCTGATTATCTTCATGATTTAGAGGTCTTTGTTTTCATCCATGTTTATACCCCATGAAGACTTTACACCCCGGGAGAATGTACACTCCTCCACGCGGGGGAGTGCAGATAGGGGTTACCCCCTCTACAGGGACCATCCCCCTAGCTGGGGGGTCCGAGGGCAAGTGGGCCCTCGAAGGAAAATTTTCCTTTTAAATGTATATTTTAATTTCATAGTAAATATGGACCGTTCATTATAAGGTCGTAGATATGATGGTAGAAGTTATGTTAGGGTTTTTTTCCCTAGAAGGCAACCCTCTTTTATGAGGGAAATGTATTGTGGATATGTATCATTGTGAATATTGTATTATGAGATAGGATATTGTGTGAGAAAGAAAAGGGAAGTTACAACGAGTTTGTTGTAGGTTGTATCCCTTCATTTGTTGGATAATAGTAAAGGAAGGACCTAGAAATTTCTCTAGTGGACGTAGCCCACATTGGCTGAACTATGTATATATGTGTCTCTATTGTATTGTGTATATTTTGTGTTTTATTTCCACATTTGTTTTATTTTATTGCTCTATGATCCTATTTTTATAACATCTGTCTCTTCAACGTTCTTGTTGAGCTTCACGATTTTACTGCTTAATGTGACAACTTCTTCTTCAAGCTTATCAACCTCTTATTCTTTCTTCATCATCCGACTCTTCATGACTTCTTCCATCCTCTTCGCTTCTTCAAGTTGTATTTTCAAGGAGATAATTTGTTTTTCAATTCTTCTCTCTTCTTGACCAAATTCTACTTTAAGCTAATTTAAGTCACCGGTTCTTTATTTAAGATGATATATCAATATCTTCTCTCTCTTTTATGCTTCTTCCTTTTGTGCTGATATTTTGATTTCCAAACACTTCTTTTGATCCTTGATATTTTCTTCAGTCCTTCTGGCTTATTCTATTTAACAATTTAACATCATGATGGTTTTCTCGACTTCTCTGTAGTTGGTATTCTAATATTCTTCCATCTTCTTTAGTTCTTCCTGGAGTGACTTGTTTTATTTTCTTTCAGTTCTCATATGTTCAATTGCACTGATAAATTATTATATGTAATCAACTTTTTCCTCTTCATACTCTTCCACTTTTGAATCTGTCTGACATGATGAGCATCTCTCTTCCTTCTCTATACTTGTATCTTCTTTAGCAATATCTGACTCTGGGATGGGATAAGAATAGATATTATGTAGTTTATCCCAGAGTTCTTTAGTTGATAAGAATTTACCCACTTTGTCTTATATTGAATCATATAGTCCTTCCAAAATGAATTCCATCGTTATTTTGTTGTTCTTCAATTCTTTCATGGTTGTAGTCTTTGCTTTCTTTGAACCATTATATCATGTAACAACTAAATACCAAATATCATATCCATGTTCCTGCAAAAATGTTTTCGTACTTCTTCTCCATGAATCATAGTCTAGACCATTCTGACCATTGAACATTGGTACTCCATTCATATTGTACTCCATGATCTACCTTCCAGTGGTTAAATTGTTTTCTTGAAGTAACCTCTCTCTAATACCAATTGTTCGAATATTGAGAGGCAGGGTGAATCAGTATGAGCACTGTATACCACTTTTAATTACAATATATATTCTTTCACTTTAACAACAATTTATCATCAATGTATCATATATGATTTCATTCAATATAACATGAGCATATAATCATAAGAAGCATCACATCAACAACATCACAACAAATACATAGTACACCAATATTTATGTAGAATCCCAAATGGGAGAAAACCATGGAATTTTTTCTTATATATATCGAGAATTCATTCATAGGAAGCACCAACTTATAAATTCTCCAACTACAATTAGAAGGAGGCTACAACCCCCATATTCTTAGGCTCCAACCTGAAGGAAGCTACAACTCCCTGAATTCTCTGGCTCCAACAAGAAGGAGGCTACAACCCCCTAGGTTCTCTAGATCAAACCAAAAGTTGGCTACAACCACCTAGTTCTCAAGCTCCAACTTGAAGGAAGATCCAACTCCTTGATTCTTTGGCTCCAACCCCATTTCCTTTCCTCGTCATGTCGCCCTAAAATATAAGTGTAGACCAATTTTCACTACCACAATCACTGCCATTGTCACTTCCATTATCACTGTCACTGTCACTGCCAATGTCACTGTCACATTAACCTATAACCTGACAACCTATCACTGATCAACCTATCTAACCTGTCACTGTCACCAATACTCAACCATATCCTCTCACATGGATCATTTACCAAGGACATCTCTCAACTAGATGTCCAACATCACCAACACATGCCTCTACCAAGCATGTACCAAGATCACCAACATACCATCACAGGGTATGTCTCTCAAATATGTACCAAAGAATGTACCAAACCATCAAATTGTACCATACCAAGCATCAACCGTGTACCAAAACATGTACCACAACAAGAGCATCAACCATCCACCAACACATGTACCAAATTGTGCATCAACCATGCACCTCAACCTGTACCATATGCCTCAACCATCAACCATGTATACCAAGTATCAATCATGTATTATACCATGTATCAACCATGTACATGCACATCAACACTATACCATGTGCCAACCATGCACATCAATCATGTACATCAACACCTATACCATACCATATATCATACCATGTGCCAACCATGCACATCAACCATATAACATATCATGTATCATATACTATAGACCATATACCATGAAATGTTTCTCAACCATATACCATATCCTTCTCAAGCATTCCATGTACCATAATATAAGCCTCATGTATATGCCAATATCACAAATATGTGCCTCTAACAATGAACCATAAAAACCATATACCAAATACCAAGAGTATATCGCAAGCATGTAACAATATCACCTTAACCATGTAGCATCAAGGGCTTCAAATACATGCCTTAAGCATGTGCCATACCATCCAACATACAAGCCTCAAAAAAATACATAAATGATATACATTTACTCATGAAACCTGAATCATACCATCACAGATTGTGTTGTACCATCAAACCTTGTTGGAATTCATATGTATGTTCTTTTTTCAAACATTTTCCTCAGATACATGACCTATCCTCCTGCAGCCTGCATATGTATGCAACCTATGCTCTAGAATATCATGTATGTACATGACCTATCCTTATGCATCTTGTATACGACCTTAGAAAACTAGGGCTACCAATTTTCTACAACTCTGAAACTTTCACTACTTGAGACCTTTGCAACTTCAAAAAAATGTCATCACATTTAACCTTAGATTCACTAATAGATTTTCCAAAATATAGATCATACCATTCATAAGATAGATATTCAATGTAAGTTTGTGTCAATGAGAGACTCTCTAAGGTGTATTTATAGTAATGCTAGGTAACCTCTTTCCTTATTTTTAGGGTTTTTTGTTACAACCACTTTACCCTTGCACCAAGACTTGTAACCAACTAGGGGATTTTTGACCACTCTTTCGGGATTCCAATTTTACAAGGCCATATCTCCCTAACCATGAGGAACCATGTGGCATACTACTTATCATTGGAAATGATACGACATGTATTATCCATCTATGATAGTCTTCCCTGCAATTTCATTATCCTTCATGTCCATATTCCTTAATCAACTTTGGGTCCCATAACCACACCTCTAGGGCTACATATAGATTACATCAAATGTACCCGACTAACTCACCATGAATCTCTATCATATAAATGTAAATCAATTATCCAACATATTTGTACCTCTACAATGGTTTACATCAATCTCTAAGGGTTGACATCAATCTCTAAGATCACTCTCCAAGGGTTGACATCAATGACAACCAACTTTCAAAACCAACTATATATCCAACAATCTTCACTTATATGATTATGTCTGAGAGTTATCAGGCTATTAATCACCAAGAAATTGATCCTTGGAATAAATGAATGATCAAATCTAATTTATCTTCTGATATAACCTTTCCGATATAAATATCAGAAAGCATTCTATTAGAATCATTACCATTAGAAATATTTTCTCCCTTGTATATTCGACTTCGATGAAGTTCATCTCGATAGATTTTTTTCTAATAGCCCGATGATTCGAATACACCTTAGAGCACGTACACAAGGTATACGTGTCAAAAAATTATTGGCATCCCAGTTGGTTTACATAGTAAAGGTTATTCATACTTGAGTGGGTCCGTCACATAACTAATTACAATACATGGTAGGTAGCAGGTGGTCAGATAATCCTACTATCTAAACTCTTATTATCCCCTCGAGTAAGGAATTTCATGTAAGCATGATTTTCGAAGAGGGAATATGCCTTGATACCTTTCTCGATAGAGTTAGAAAATAACATGGCATTCCCCTCTCCTATGATGATCCCTTCGAATAGCACCATTGAAAGGTTGTTTGTTGGAGTCAATTTTTAAACTTAACTTTACCCTCCGACAAATTCACTTTTCGACAACACGTTAATAAATGAAAAATATAAGGTAATCTTGGCGTGATGTATAACATCTTTTCCTCGACACATTTCTTGATTCAAAAAAGGAATATTCCTCGATACCTTTCCATAAAAATAAATAATGACTATGTACTTTTCCCTCTCCGATGGCAGTTCCTTCTGGTAGCACTCTCAGAATTTTTCAGACCCGACCGTTGACTACTATGCCTCTAATACATAGATATGAGCAATATGTACTTTCATATGCATTAATAGAGATGCTACCTTATACCTACAAATGAACTATCCTCCACTTAATATTAATTATGAAGAGTTAAGGTAATTTTCATTATACATAATCTTGTTAACCCTAATTAATTCATGATACGCCTCTGTAAAATTATGAAAAAAAAATCTATGTGTACTGCGATTTCAAGCTAACTTCAAACCTCAACCAAATTTCAATGCAACATGTATGAAATTAGTCTAATTTCCATTTTCTATAATGTTTTATATGTGTTTTAATCTTATAAGGGTGTTTTTTATCGCAGGACACAACAACAACACCATGTCACACCCACAAACCAGAAAGGGGAAAAAACCCATAGTGAATGCACCTACACCTGTTCCCACACCTATCATAAATTCAAGAGACATCCTAGCTACAGACACCAATTACCACAACGACGTAGAAAATTATCCCTGATATGATGAAATATATAGGATCTTTGACACTATAGATTTCCAACCATATTAAGATAACTTGGAAGTTTATCAGAATATTCAAAAGAGTAGCATTCACCTAGTGGTCGCTCTTCCGATGTTGTTCCCATACAACAATGCAACAACATGGTGCCTTAAACATCTCAATGAAGGCACTACTACAATTGTGATAAAGGGAAAATTCCCAATAGTGTATCTAAGACCGGAGGATAAAAAACTCCGATACCACCTCCCAGAGCCTCCAATATCCATGATTGAACCCTTTTTGAGAAAAATTGGGAAATAAAACAAAGAGTTTGAAGAACTAATGGAGGATTGGTGGTGCAACAAGGAAATAAAATTCAAGCCAGGAAAATCATGAATCCCAACTGAAGAATTCAAAAGACCATACAAGATGTTGATTTCTTTGATTTGTAGACTTTATGGGGAAGAGAATATTACTAATTTCCATATGGAATGGCTTCCAATGGTCTACACTATAGTAAATATAGGGAAAATATTCAATTGGGTAGACATATTATCCTTCAACATTTTCTAGAAAGTTTGATATGCTCCAGGTATGAAAAAACCCATATTATGTATGTTTGCATACCTGGTGAATGCCATATGTTATGTGATACACTTCTCTACTTTTGGATGGAACTAGGACTCTAGTCAACCACTTGTCTATGTATATTGTTATCAATTGTGGGATGTAAATTATAAAAAATACTTTTATGAAATTTGTGACTACTTCATGGCTCCCCTACACACCATAATATTTGGATATCAACCCTTTAGAATGTCAAAGGAAGTCAATGGTTGCCATGAAAGATATTGCAAAATGGTTTCTAGGAAAATATTACACATACATCAGAGTCTCTCGGAACTCTAAAGCCCCACATATTCTACCTAAATATGTTCTCGTTAGGCTATTGATAAGTGAGATTTCCTACCATACCATAGAGATTGGAATAACGTCTTTTCTTTCAGGCAGTAGTAAGAAAATGTGGCCCACTTTCCCTATAAACATAGGGAGGTGCACATTAATAAATGACCCTCATTCTAAGAAATAAGTTGAATCCTTGAGGGAGATATGGTTGTGCCTAGGAGAACCCAAAGGGAATGACTCAAAAAACCCGACACTAAATCATGTCAAATATGTTGGCTTCACTCACTTTGTAATACATGTAGTGAACTTTGTAGAGGAGGTCTTCAAGGGAGTCTTATTTTTTGAAGAAGTTCTACAAAGGTTGCCAGATGATGTGGCCAGAGAAAATATTTTGATGGATGAGGAAGAGAAGAGAAAAATAACTGAAGAACAGTTCCTTTTTCTTCTGGAGAAGGACCAAGAAAATTTAGAAGAAAGGGAAGAAGAGGATAAAAGGAAAGTAGATTAGAGACACCATAATGAAATGATAGAAAAACAAACATATCATACTAAAAAAACAGAGAAAGGAAAATTGAAGGATGAACCCAAGAAGAGTTCCAAGATTGATGAGAGGAAGAAAAAGGATGATGCATTGAAGAAGTTGGTTGATGAAAGAAATAAAAGGACAGAAAAGGGAGCAAAATCTAAGCAGGATGCACTACAAAAGAAAAGGGATGAAGAGGAGAAACAAAGATTAGTAGAATAAGCAGAGGCAAAGAAAAGGAAAGAAGAAGAAGAGCTACAAAAGTTAGAAAAAGTTGAATCCAAAAGGAAATTTGATGAGGAATTAGAGAAAGAAAGACAAAAGAAATCAATTGAAGTCCAAAACAGTCCATCAACTCCCAATGTGGGCACAGTTGGAATTTCCCCACAAGAATGTACCCCCCGTATGGCCATACCAGGTAATTTTTCCTTCTCCACATAGGTGTTGAAATTAGATGAGGATATAGTAGAAACAAGGGAATATTACTACAGTGAAAAAACCAAAGGTATATAAAAGAGGACTAGTAAAAGGAAAAGAGGGGATACAACTGTCATCCATCCATCAACAAAAAGAGTTATTGAATAGAAGGCAGGGCGGATCCTAAAGATAATGCTATCTAGACTACCTATGTTCTCCATTCATTTGCAGGAGTGAATTACATGTGAGTGTATGAGATAGTTGAAACATTAGACACCTCACAGACCAAGGTTGTTGAATTGGAGTAAATACACAGAGGGATGACATCACTACCGAATTTGAGAAAGCAGTAAAATTTGCAAAGAATCTAAACAAATAGGAAATGGAAAAGGCTCTACAAG
>ML797811.1:209308-290449 GCA_009831015.1 Picea engelmannii | reverse complement strand
CAAGATACAAGCCTCAAAAAAATACATAAATGACATACCTTTACTCATGAAACTTGAATCATACCATCTCAGACTGTGATGTACCATCAAACCTTGTTGCAACTCATCCGTACATTTTTTGTTCAAACCTTTTCCTCAAATACGCGACCTATCCTCCTACAGCCTACGTATGTATGCGACATGTCCTCTTGCAGCCTACGTATGTATGTGACCTATCCTCTAGCATCTTGTGTATGTACGCGACCTATCCTTATGTATCTCATGTACAACCTCAGAAAACTAGGGTTACCAGTTTTCTGCAACTCCGAAACTTTCGCTACTTCATACCTTCGCAACTTCAAAAAAATGTCGTCACATTCAACCTCAAATTCACTAATAGATTTTCCAAAAGATAGATCATACTATTCATCAGATAGATATTCAATGTAAGTGTGTGTCAATGAGAGACTCTTTGAGGTGTATTTATACTAATGTTAGGTAACCTCTTTCCTTATTTTTAGTGGTTTCTTGTTACAACCACTTTACCCTTGCACCAAGACTTGTAACCAACTAGAGGCTTCTTGACCACTCTTTGGGGCTTCCAACTTTACAAGGCCATATCTCCCTAATCGTGAAGAACCATGTGGCGTACCACATATCACCGGAAATGAAATGACATGTACTATCCATCTATGATAGTATTCCTTGAAATTTCATTGTTCTTCATGTCCATATTCTTTAATCAACTTCGGGCCCATAACCACACCTCTGAGGCTACATGTAGACTACATTAAGTGTACCCAACTAAATCACCATAAATATTGATCATACGAATTTCAATCAACTATCCAACATCTTTGGACCTCTCCAAGGGTTGAAATCAATCTCTAAGGGTTGACATCAGTCTCTAAGATCACTCTCCAAGGGTTGACATCAATGACAACCAACTATCTAAACAAACTATCCAACAATATCTCCCTTTGGAATTGATGGCAACACCAACATTGATGGAAACACGCATGCTCATGCTCCCCCTGTGATCATCGCTCTTCATCAATGTTTCTATCTCTCCCCCTCTAACATCAATGGAAAAGGGTATCTCCCCTTGGGTTTGCTCCCCCTGTCTTCATGCCTCTGTTCTTTCTCTTCATTTTTTACCAAAGGTTAACTCCCCCTATTGATATGTCTCCTCTTGATATTGTACCTGATCTAACCAACCATGGGAAAAATAATAGCTCCCCCTATGGGTATGTCTCCCTATCTATATGCTACTATCTTCTTTTTTGGATCTCTCTCTCTGATGATTTTTCTTCCCTTGACTTTTCTATAAGATGTAGATCAATGTAGGGATACCTATATATGTTTACTTTCCTCTCTTCCGATGATTTTTATTGTCCATTGGTGTTTCCTCTTGAATTTCACTGACATATATAACAATCATTCAAAATTTGATCTCTTCATTTACTTGTCTTGTTCACTTGACCATATTGTTCAACAATGTCTTCTCTTTCCCTGTTTTGTAGTTCCTTTCACTGCTTGCCTTTCTGTGACCAACTGATTTCATTGATTCCCATTGTAAATATGTTGTTATGCATCTGATCTGTTTTTCTTGTACTTGTTAAGCATCTCACAAATACATCTCTTTACATATGCCAAAAATTGTTCATAACCCTACTAATCAACTGTGCACAATGTTGACCCATCTGTCACTATACCATTTTGTAGACTTCTCTTGAATATAATAAAATTGTTCATCACATGTTCATGGTGATCAAATATGTCCATTGATCTGATCTATCTTCTCATCAAACTCTGCATGTATGGAACAACCTGTACTGAAGATATCCCTACCTGAATACATATGTGAAATAGAGTCATAAACTTTTGACTTCCAACTGATACTTGTGTGGGAACACTACTTCTCAATTGATCAATCTGTTACTGTGTACTTGTGCTATCTTACTACTCTGAATCTGTCTCTACAAATAGTTCATACTACTTGAAATATGTTTTTTTGATCTGTAGTGTCTACTGCATCGAATCCTCATGTTCAACATACATATTGCATGGGATTATCCAAACTGGATGGCTCAAAACAATACCTGATCAGATGTGGAGTAATCTTCTTCTTCATTTGTGGAGACACCTTCCTCTTCATTCTCTTTCTAAATTTTGTCATCATCTTGAGTTCTGACATCTTCTTCTTTATCCTCTGTCTAAATTATGACACTTTCCTCTTTGCATGTAAATTCATCATGATCTTGTGATGCTGCAAACCTTGTAAGTATAATTCCTTGGACATGTTCTTCATTTATCTGCTCTTCTTTTTCTTCACTTATTTTCCTAGACTTCTTATATCTGACATATTTCTTTTTCCCTATAGATTTGTCTTCATCTTGTACTATTTACAATCCTAAGAGTATGACTTATGGGTGTCCTTCATTCATCCGATCTCCCTTTGCATGTTCTTGTTTTCTTTTCCAAATATTCTTATATCTGATATCAATGTTCTTTATCAAAGAAGTATACATCATGCTTCTACAATCACGAGCTATGTGTTCATAGTTATGGCACTTGTAACATTCAATGTCATGTGGGGCCACATAAGCTTTTCTCATTTTAACATTTCTTTCATAAGCCTTGCAATCTACAACCTTATGTCCAAAGTTAGTACAATAAAAACAATGACCATAAATGAAATTTCCATACCTGGGAGTGAATGATCTTCCTTGTTGTGTAGTTCGTCTAAATTCTTCCTTTGGATGATCACGATCTTCTCTTCTATGGATCTCTTCATTATGGTTGAAGCTTCTTTGTTGCTTGAATGTGATAGGTCTTGTTGAATATGTATCTCTATTATTCTACTTTGATTCTTGCTGACCATGATTCCTTCCTTTGAGTACTTCTACATAACTCTTACTCTTTTCTTCATTTTTCTTTTCTAGCACCCTGGAATGCTTCTCTTCATTCTCTATTGTTGATGTGGATGTTTTTGTTGTTGGTTGTGGAGCCTGATTATCTTCATGATTTAGAGGTCTTTGTTTTCATCCATGTTTATACCCCATGAAGACTTTACACCCCGGGAGAATGTACACTCCTCCACGCGGGGGAGTGCAGATAGGGGTTACCCCCTCTACAGGGACCATCCCCCTAGCTGGGGGGTCCGAGGGCAAGTGGGCCCTCGAAGGAAAATTTTCCTTTTAAATGTATATTTTAATTTCATAGTAAATATGGACCGTTCATTATAAGGTCGTAGATATGATGGTAGAAGTTATGTTAGGGTTTTTTTCCCTAGAAGGCAACCCTCTTTTATGAGGGAAATGTATTGTGGATATGTATCATTGTGAATATTGTATTATGAGATAGGATATTGTGTGAGAAAGAAAAGGGAAGTTACAACGAGTTTGTTGTAGGTTGTATCCCTTCATTTGTTGGATAATAGTAAAGGAAGGACCTAGAAATTTCTCTAGTGGACGTAGCCCACATTGGCTGAACTATGTATATATGTGTCTCTATTGTATTGTGTATATTTTGTGTTTTATTTCCACATTTGTTTTATTTTATTGCTCTATGATCCTATTTTTATAACATCTGTCTCTTCAACGTTCTTGTTGAGCTTCACGATTTTACTGCTTAATGTGACAACTTCTTCTTCAAGCTTATCAACCTCTTATTCTTTCTTCATCATCCGACTCTTCATGACTTCTTCCATCCTCTTCGCTTCTTCAAGTTGTATTTTCAAGGAGATAATTTGTTTTTCAATTCTTCTCTCTTCTTGACCAAATTCTACTTTAAGCTAATTTAAGTCACCGGTTCTTTATTTAAGATGATATATCAATATCTTCTCTCTCTTTTATGCTTCTTCCTTTTGTGCTGATATTTTGATTTCCAAACACTTCTTTTGATCCTTGATATTTTCTTCAGTCCTTCTGGCTTATTCTATTTAACAATTTAACATCATGATGGTTTTCTCGACTTCTCTGTAGTTGGTATTCTAATATTCTTCCATCTTCTTTAGTTCTTCCTGGAGTGACTTGTTTTATTTTCTTTCAGTTCTCATATGTTCAATTGCACTGATAAATTATTATATGTAATCAACTTTTTCCTCTTCATACTCTTCCACTTTTGAATCTGTCTGACATGATGAGCATCTCTCTTCCTTCTCTATACTTGTATCTTCTTTAGCAATATCTGACTCTGGGATGGGATAAGAATAGATATTATGTAGTTTATCCCAGAGTTCTTTAGTTGATAAGAATTTACCCACTTTGTCTTATATTGAATCATATAGTCCTTCCAAAATGAATTCCATCGTTATTTTGTTGTTCTTCAATTCTTTCATGGTTGTAGTCTTTGCTTTCTTTGAACCATTATATCATGTAACAACTAAATACCAAATATCATATCCATGTTCCTGCAAAAATGTTTTCGTACTTCTTCTCCATGAATCATAGTCTAGACCATTCTGACCATTGAACATTGGTACTCCATTCATATTGTACTCCATGATCTACCTTCCAGTGGTTAAATTGTTTTCTTGAAGTAACCTCTCTCTAATACCAATTGTTCGAATATTGAGAGGCAGGGTGAATCAGTATGAGCACTGTATACCACTTTTAATTACAATATATATTCTTTCACTTTAACAACAATTTATCATCAATGTATCATATATGATTTCATTCAATATAACATGAGCATATAATCATAAGAAGCATCACATCAACAACATCACAACAAATACATAGTACACCAATATTTATGTAGAATCCCAAATGGGAGAAAACCATGGAATTTTTTCTTATATATATCGAGAATTCATTCATAGGAAGCACCAACTTATAAATTCTCCAACTACAATTAGAAGGAGGCTACAACCCCCATATTCTTAGGCTCCAACCTGAAGGAAGCTACAACTCCCTGAATTCTCTGGCTCCAACAAGAAGGAGGCTACAACCCCCTAGGTTCTCTAGATCAAACCAAAAGTTGGCTACAACCACCTAGTTCTCAAGCTCCAACTTGAAGGAAGATCCAACTCCTTGATTCTTTGGCTCCAACCCCATTTCCTTTCCTCGTCATGTCGCCCTAAAATATAAGTGTAGACCAATTTTCACTACCACAATCACTGCCATTGTCACTTCCATTATCACTGTCACTGTCACTGCCAATGTCACTGTCACATTAACCTATAACCTGACAACCTATCACTGATCAACCTATCTAACCTGTCACTGTCACCAATACTCAACCATATCCTCTCACATGGATCATTTACCAAGGACATCTCTCAACTAGATGTCCAACATCACCAACACATGCCTCTACCAAGCATGTACCAAGATCACCAACATACCATCACAGGGTATGTCTCTCAAATATGTACCAAAGAATGTACCAAACCATCAAATTGTACCATACCAAGCATCAACCGTGTACCAAAACATGTACCACAACAAGAGCATCAACCATCCACCAACACATGTACCAAATTGTGCATCAACCATGCACCTCAACCTGTACCATATGCCTCAACCATCAACCATGTATACCAAGTATCAATCATGTATTATACCATGTATCAACCATGTACATGCACATCAACACTATACCATGTGCCAACCATGCACATCAATCATGTACATCAACACCTATACCATACCATATATCATACCATGTGCCAACCATGCACATCAACCATATAACATATCATGTATCATATACTATAGACCATATACCATGAAATGTTTCTCAACCATATACCATATCCTTCTCAAGCATTCCATGTACCATAATATAAGCCTCATGTATATGCCAATATCACAAATATGTGCCTCTAACAATGAACCATAAAAACCATATACCAAATACCAAGAGTATATCGCAAGCATGTAACAATATCACCTTAACCATGTAGCATCAAGGGCTTCAAATACATGCCTTAAGCATGTGCCATACCATCCAACATACAAGCCTCAAAAAAATACATAAATGATATACATTTACTCATGAAACCTGAATCATACCATCACAGATTGTGTTGTACCATCAAACCTTGTTGGAATTCATATGTATGTTCTTTTTTCAAACATTTTCCTCAGATACATGACCTATCCTCCTGCAGCCTGCATATGTATGCAACCTATGCTCTAGAATATCATGTATGTACATGACCTATCCTTATGCATCTTGTATACGACCTTAGAAAACTAGGGCTACCAATTTTCTACAACTCTGAAACTTTCACTACTTGAGACCTTTGCAACTTCAAAAAAATGTCATCACATTTAACCTTAGATTCACTAATAGATTTTCCAAAATATAGATCATACCATTCATAAGATAGATATTCAATGTAAGTTTGTGTCAATGAGAGACTCTCTAAGGTGTATTTATAGTAATGCTAGGTAACCTCTTTCCTTATTTTTAGGGTTTTTTGTTACAACCACTTTACCCTTGCACCAAGACTTGTAACCAACTAGGGGATTTTTGACCACTCTTTCGGGATTCCAATTTTACAAGGCCATATCTCCCTAACCATGAGGAACCATGTGGCATACTACTTATCATTGGAAATGATACGACATGTATTATCCATCTATGATAGTCTTCCCTGCAATTTCATTATCCTTCATGTCCATATTCCTTAATCAACTTTGGGTCCCATAACCACACCTCTAGGGCTACATATAGATTACATCAAATGTACCCGACTAACTCACCATGAATCTCTATCATATAAATGTAAATCAATTATCCAACATATTTGTACCTCTACAATGGTTTACATCAATCTCTAAGGGTTGACATCAATCTCTAAGATCACTCTCCAAGGGTTGACATCAATGACAACCAACTTTCAAAACCAACTATATATCCAACAATCTTCACTTATATGATTATGTCTGAGAGTTATCAGGCTATTAATCACCAAGAAATTGATCCTTGGAATAAATGAATGATCAAATCTAATTTATCTTCTGATATAACCTTTCCGATATAAATATCAGAAAGCATTCTATTAGAATCATTACCATTAGAAATATTTTCTCCCTTGTATATTCGACTTCGATGAAGTTCATCTCGATAGATTTTTTTCTAATAGCCCGATGATTCGAATACACCTTAGAGCACGTACACAAGGTATACGTGTCAAAAAATTATTGGCATCCCAGTTGGTTTACATAGTAAAGGTTATTCATACTTGAGTGGGTCCGTCACATAACTAATTACAATACATGGTAGGTAGCAGGTGGTCAGATAATCCTACTATCTAAACTCTTATTATCCCCTCGAGTAAGGAATTTCATGTAAGCATGATTTTCGAAGAGGGAATATGCCTTGATACCTTTCTCGATAGAGTTAGAAAATAACATGGCATTCCCCTCTCCTATGATGATCCCTTCGAATAGCACCATTGAAAGGTTGTTTGTTGGAGTCAATTTTTAAACTTAACTTTACCCTCCGACAAATTCACTTTTCGACAACACGTTAATAAATGAAAAATATAAGGTAATCTTGGCGTGATGTATAACATCTTTTCCTCGACACATTTCTTGATTCAAAAAAGGAATATTCCTCGATACCTTTCCATAAAAATAAATAATGACTATGTACTTTTCCCTCTCCGATGGCAGTTCCTTCTGGTAGCACTCTCAGAATTTTTCAGACCCGACCGTTGACTACTATGCCTCTAATACATAGATATGAGCAATATGTACTTTCATATGCATTAATAGAGATGCTACCTTATACCTACAAATGAACTATCCTCCACTTAATATTAATTATGAAGAGTTAAGGTAATTTTCATTATACATAATCTTGTTAACCCTAATTAATTCATGATACGCCTCTGTAAAATTATGAAAAAAAAATCTATGTGTACTGCGATTTCAAGCTAACTTCAAACCTCAACCAAATTTCAATGCAACATGTATGAAATTAGTCTAATTTCCATTTTCTATAATGTTTTATATGTGTTTTAATCTTATAAGGGTGTTTTTTATCGCAGGACACAACAACAACACCATGTCACACCCACAAACCAGAAAGGGGAAAAAACCCATAGTGAATGCACCTACACCTGTTCCCACACCTATCATAAATTCAAGAGACATCCTAGCTACAGACACCAATTACCACAACGACGTAGAAAATTATCCCTGATATGATGAAATATATAGGATCTTTGACACTATAGATTTCCAACCATATTAAGATAACTTGGAAGTTTATCAGAATATTCAAAAGAGTAGCATTCACCTAGTGGTCGCTCTTCCGATGTTGTTCCCATACAACAATGCAACAACATGGTGCCTTAAACATCTCAATGAAGGCACTACTACAATTGTGATAAAGGGAAAATTCCCAATAGTGTATCTAAGACCGGAGGATAAAAAACTCCGATACCACCTCCCAGAGCCTCCAATATCCATGATTGAACCCTTTTTGAGAAAAATTGGGAAATAAAACAAAGAGTTTGAAGAACTAATGGAGGATTGGTGGTGCAACAAGGAAATAAAATTCAAGCCAGGAAAATCATGAATCCCAACTGAAGAATTCAAAAGACCATACAAGATGTTGATTTCTTTGATTTGTAGACTTTATGGGGAAGAGAATATTACTAATTTCCATATGGAATGGCTTCCAATGGTCTACACTATAGTAAATATAGGGAAAATATTCAATTGGGTAGACATATTATCCTTCAACATTTTCTAGAAAGTTTGATATGCTCCAGGTATGAAAAAACCCATATTATGTATGTTTGCATACCTGGTGAATGCCATATGTTATGTGATACACTTCTCTACTTTTGGATGGAACTAGGACTCTAGTCAACCACTTGTCTATGTATATTGTTATCAATTGTGGGATGTAAATTATAAAAAATACTTTTATGAAATTTGTGACTACTTCATGGCTCCCCTACACACCATAATATTTGGATATCAACCCTTTAGAATGTCAAAGGAAGTCAATGGTTGCCATGAAAGATATTGCAAAATGGTTTCTAGGAAAATATTACACATACATCAGAGTCTCTCGGAACTCTAAAGCCCCACATATTCTACCTAAATATGTTCTCGTTAGGCTATTGATAAGTGAGATTTCCTACCATACCATAGAGATTGGAATAACGTCTTTTCTTTCAGGCAGTAGTAAGAAAATGTGGCCCACTTTCCCTATAAACATAGGGAGGTGCACATTAATAAATGACCCTCATTCTAAGAAATAAGTTGAATCCTTGAGGGAGATATGGTTGTGCCTAGGAGAACCCAAAGGGAATGACTCAAAAAACCCGACACTAAATCATGTCAAATATGTTGGCTTCACTCACTTTGTAATACATGTAGTGAACTTTGTAGAGGAGGTCTTCAAGGGAGTCTTATTTTTTGAAGAAGTTCTACAAAGGTTGCCAGATGATGTGGCCAGAGAAAATATTTTGATGGATGAGGAAGAGAAGAGAAAAATAACTGAAGAACAGTTCCTTTTTCTTCTGGAGAAGGACCAAGAAAATTTAGAAGAAAGGGAAGAAGAGGATAAAAGGAAAGTAGATTAGAGACACCATAATGAAATGATAGAAAAACAAACATATCATACTAAAAAAACAGAGAAAGGAAAATTGAAGGATGAACCCAAGAAGAGTTCCAAGATTGATGAGAGGAAGAAAAAGGATGATGCATTGAAGAAGTTGGTTGATGAAAGAAATAAAAGGACAGAAAAGGGAGCAAAATCTAAGCAGGATGCACTACAAAAGAAAAGGGATGAAGAGGAGAAACAAAGATTAGTAGAATAAGCAGAGGCAAAGAAAAGGAAAGAAGAAGAAGAGCTACAAAAGTTAGAAAAAGTTGAATCCAAAAGGAAATTTGATGAGGAATTAGAGAAAGAAAGACAAAAGAAATCAATTGAAGTCCAAAACAGTCCATCAACTCCCAATGTGGGCACAGTTGGAATTTCCCCACAAGAATGTACCCCCCGTATGGCCATACCAGGTAATTTTTCCTTCTCCACATAGGTGTTGAAATTAGATGAGGATATAGTAGAAACAAGGGAATATTACTACAGTGAAAAAACCAAAGGTATATAAAAGAGGACTAGTAAAAGGAAAAGAGGGGATACAACTGTCATCCATCCATCAACAAAAAGAGTTATTGAATAGAAGGCAGGGCGGATCCTAAAGATAATGCTATCTAGACTACCTATGTTCTCCATTCATTTGCAGGAGTGAATTACATGTGAGTGTATGAGATAGTTGAAACATTAGACACCTCACAGACCAAGGTTGTTGAATTGGAGTAAATACACAGAGGGATGACATCACTACCGAATTTGAGAAAGCAGTAAAATTTGCAAAGAATCTAAACAAATAGGAAATGGAAAAGGCTCTACAAGAACATAAGGATAAAATGGAGATAAATTTGAGAAGAGATATCACACAAATGAAAATCTACGTAGGGAAGAAATGGATGCCCTCAAGCAGGGGAATTTTAGGGAAGTGGAACAAATGAAGAACAAGTATACACAAGAATTGACTAGTCTACAGATAGAACAAGTAGAAACCAACAAGTTTATTGAATAAATGGAACAAAATATTATGGGTTTAGAGAAAGATAAAGAAAGGCTTGAGAAATATCTTGAAAAAAATAAAGCATGAACTCTCGTCCTAGAATCCCTGAGGGAAAAGTCCACAGTTACTAATGAAAAACTAAAATCAGAGAAAAATAAGTGTTTATGCATCCCAAATGACATCCAGAGGAATAGGGATGATCAGACAAGGTTTGAAGATCAAATTGAAGAAATAAGAGATACATATCAAAAGGCTAATGATTCCTTTTATAGAATTGTAGATTGGCAAGGTGTGTACAAGAATCCACCAAATACTCTGCCACTCTACACCACCAGACAGAGGATCAAAGATCAAGTCTTTTCGATACATGGGATCCTCTAATGGAAGATATCCAAACTATTAAAAAAGTGGTCACAAAGGAATGTAAGAGGTTTTGGAATTCCTATGATGAGATTCTAGAAGAATTCAGAATTAAAACCATGTCTAACATTCATGAAGTAATCCCTGTTGAATTGAGAATAAATGAATTACAAGAAATAAGGGAAACCGGTCATAAGGAAATTGAATAGTTCACATAAGAAAATAAAGAGGTCTTGAATGAATACCTGATGAAACCAATGAAGTTAATCACATTGGCCAAGAGCTTCATAAAGAAGATTGAGCAAGAATTAAAGCTAGAAGTCACAACAAAAATTTGTGATGGAGAACTAGACTTGGAGAAAATGCAGTTAAACAATCTGGAAAAGATCATGGAGGACTATGTGCTACAGAAGGAATACAGAGATCAGATGGAAATGCAAAGAGTCTCGTGATTTCCTTAATTTTTGTAACTGTTTTTTTTTTATTTTGTGTTCATTCTCACTTGTTGTAATATGAATATGGAATTTGAAGAGACAAGCATGAACTATCCTCTGACAACACGCAATTTTGAAATGTAAACAGTCCCTCTTGTTTTATAAAAGAGGAAACTACAAATAAGAAATGGATTTTGACATGTAATGTATTGGAACAGTATTCTTACTATGTGATTAATAGATCAAGAGACATAAATGGAAATTTATGAATCAGATATGTGCATATGAGACTTTTCTTTGTGTATATGTCTATTGCATGGATGTTATGGAGCATGGTCATATGAATTTATTCTTTGTTGTTTTTTGTATATTTATGATGTCTAAAATTCCTTATGAGTATAGAAATGGTGTAATAAGTAGGTCAAGGAATTAATTGTTATTCTACTTATTCCATTGTTATGTTAATCCATTATTTGCATACATTAACTTATTCTTTTGTAGATAGTAACTTTCTTCATTGTACTCATTTTCACTTGTTTTCTCTTGATCAAGATATGATTAGAATAGTTTAGAATTTCATTTAGAATAGTATTAGAATGCATTAGTTAGATTTAATTTTATATTTTAATTCATATGAGAACATTATGTTCTCCTATTCATATTAAATAATCTTTAATTAGAGTGGAAACCATATCAACATACTGGTTGGAAACGCTATTCCAAACGAGAGTGGGTCTAATTGGGACATGCGATCAGGCGTTCTCCCTTACCTAATTGATATTTCATTTGGAACTGTCAATAGATTTCTCCTTGCATGGGCCACCCTTCAATATTGTGCCCCATGCAACTTTATTTTCTCCCACCCCCACCACCATTTGGAAGGCATAATTACATTATCATTTCACCCATGGCAGGTGTTGGTTTACTACTTTCTTTTACCGTCTAATTTATTGACCCAGGGTTCACGTCTTTCAGGTTTCCAACAAACCCTCTAAAACTATCGACCCTCCTGGTAAACCAGAAGGCAACATAGTGCACAGAATGCACTGCGCAGTCTCACCCGAGATAGATTTAAATGGGTGGTTGTAAGACTCAAGTGTTTATATCCTAGGATTGAGTATGAGATAGAGGTTTATTAATCAAATCCGTATACTATGAGTTGTGATTGCAATCTACTATTACTCACAGGTGTGCATCTATCTTTCATAGTTTATTTCCTGAATAGCACAATCGTATTCCATAACAATGTATTAACTCATTCATTAAGCATAACAATTAATTGTTGAAAGCAACAAAGATATACATGCATTCATCACATTACATAGATATTACCGTGGTTCACCCCCTCCTAGGCTATGTCCACAAAGATTTGTCTCTTCTCTCTTTTATTATGGTAGTTATGCATCTCCAGTGTCGCGTGCTTACAATTCCCTCATATGGGTAACATCTGTGTGAGGTGAACTAGATCACACCAGGATCCATAGCCTATGATATAATCCTCAGATCTTCCTTTTCTCCTCTGTTCTTAGCTCAACAGCTTACAAAAATGGTTCATAGCATTATTACATAATGCATCAACTCGTACATAACTATGATAGGATATTACAAAAGATGAACTAATACAAAAGCAAACCAACCTCTATATGATACCTGTGTATCTCTATTTATATATATCGGGCTCTTTGGCCATTTACAATGTATTACAAAAACCCTAACCCTATCGACATTAGGTCTTCCTCCCATGCATGTGTGTTGTTCTTCCTCCAGTTGTCTCTTTCCTTTACACACTTTCTTGCATGCGCACATGCTATGTTACCTTGTAGTTGTTACTTCCATTTCTACACACTTTATTTCCCACGATCATCCTTCTTTCCACTTCGGCTTGGTGCCAACAGGCCCCCAACACAGACATGTGACTCATCCTAAGTCACCTAATCCTTCTGATCTTCTTCGATATCCTCTTTGATCATCTGGAACTTTTCCTTGAGCTCTGTTTCTTTGCGCGGTCTTCTCCTTGATGGTGTCTACTACCTGAACTATCACTTCGTCACTCAACAATCCTGCACATTCGGCATGGGTTTGTGTTATCTATGTTTTATCTCCTTCTACATGTGCGAGTATTTTTTCTACTCGTTCCTGTAGTGTCTCTATTTGAGCCTGACGCTCTTGTTTCTGTGTTTGCGCGGTGATAAGTTATGCCTGCATATTATTCATCTCCTGCGTCCCTTTAACTCATTCTGGGATTGGTATGGTCTTCTGCCTATGTTTGAGTTCTTGTATCATTGCATTGATCCTTTCCTCTTCCTTATCCCAGCGTTGGACCTATGGATCCTCCTCCAACCTTGTCCAAAGTTGTGATGCTTTATCGAGCAGTTTAGTTGTTGTGCTAACCTATTGTTCCATCTCCTATAGCTTTGTTGTTTCTTCCTGCTTCCTTTGCTCCTTCACTATCAGTGGAGTGGTTGGTGTGAGTTGTTCACGGAGATTCTCAATCTCCTTCTGATATTGATCAATTTCCTGTGTAATCTGGTCAATATTTCTTGCTACTGGGAGTTCATTTCCTTTCGCGGTGCTTGGGATTTTCTCAAAAATTCCTCCCACTCTTCATTCTAGTTCATTCCTGCGTTCTTTTTCCTCCTGATTTTCAAGCTTGGCCTGCTCACAGACTTTTTCCAACTTCTCCCGCTTCTTTGTTTCTTGTTGTAGCTCGACTAAGTTTTTATTTGCATGAGAATGTACCTCGTGGTTGATGCTAACTTGCAATGTTGTGTACTTCCCTTGTTGGCATTTGTGTCAGGACCAATTGGATGTGGTCCAAATCCTTCAAGGGTGTCTACCCCACGATTTCATCCATGTGCAACATGCTAGGTTTGATGTAAATCATTTCATTTTCGTGTGGCATGGAGTGGACTAGGTCTCGTTCTTCTATCTCCACTCGTTCTTTGGTTTTTATTGTTGGTAGCTCTATGCCTCTGTTGCTGCTTGATGTCTATGCTTCCCCAAATTTCTTGAGGAACTGTCCCATTTTTGTCAAATATTTTTGCAGTTTATCCCTGTGGTGTGTTGCATGATAAAAATCTTCTGCTAGGAAATCCTGGACCATTCTAGCGATCATTTCCCCATCATCCTCTGTGATTGTATAGTCTGGTGATGCTCATTTCTCCTTTGATTTCTTGTGCATGCCTCCTACCTGGGTAGTTGGTCTCTTATTTCCCCCGTGTTCCTATGTGATGGGGTTTGGGGTGGTTTTTTACGCTCCCTCGGCCTTTTTTTGTTGTTCATTGATCGTCTATGTAGTCTCTTTCTTCCCGTTATGGGTCCCTGTCTGTTTCAACCCTTCATCTGCCTAAGTTGGCTTGGTTTGGCCCATCCTTGGTTTCTTGGGTACTGGTATTTTCGGAGGCTATGTTTCGGCCTATTCTGCCTCTCCTTCTGTTGTTGTTTCTGGTACTTCCCAAGTAATGGATGGGATCCTCCATTCATAAAGACATTCATTAATGACCATGCTTATATCACCCTCTGTGATGTAGTAGCGCATCTGTAGCCACTATTTATCTAGATCTCGCCTTGGTTGTATCCACATTGTATGTCTTGTGGCCCAAAAATTAGCGATGTTCGCATATCGTGCGATAGCCTCTGGTGTTATTCTCCATGAGTGGTTGATAGCTTCCTGTATATCCCATAGGTATGCTTCAAATATGACTCTGTTCTCCCTCTTATTCCTGACCTGTGGCCCAGATCTCAGTAATAGGTATCTTGCTCCCACTCGCTGTCGTCTAGTACAAAAATTACATACCCTAGTTCTCGCCATCCCATGAAGTTATTAGGGTGATCATCCATGAGTAATGGAACTCTATGCCTAGGTCCTACGCATCCTTGCAGTCTTCTTGAAATAAGTTCAATAGATATGGTGCCTAGTTCATAGAGGTGCCTTCTGCGCACTCAGTTGTGACTGTAATGACTCCTGCTGGTACTTCCTCTTTGCGGAATTTTCTGATAAATTTGCAAGCTAAGATATTTGTGCCCAATTGTGTATCTACGTTGTTGATTTGTTTGATCATGATGCCCCTCGTTCCCCTAGAGGTGCCATATTTCTTCTTCATTTCTTCTGCCAACGCTTTCTCCTTGGATTTGTCGTCCAGAATCAACGTGGGATCCATACCCCGGGTTGGTAACCCTGTGATTTCTGCGATAATGTCAATAGTTATGGGGACGGGTTTGTCTAGCCATATGTCCCCTCTATGTGTGACTACTAACAACTGCTTGACGCATGTTGTCATGTATTGACCTCTGCCAAAATGTGGTAGATTCAGCAAACCTAAGATTCATGTTCTGTCCAGCCCAGCTACCCACTGGTGTGGTTGGATAATCGTTTCTCCAAGTTGGTTTACGGATATGGTATGCATAAATACCCTATGTGCTAGTTCCGGGAATTTGGCTTCGTTTGATACGTCATGGTTTGAATATTTGAGCTTTATAACATGACCCAGTAGCTATGGTTCTACTTGTATTCCAAGTGGTATGTTTTGTAGAATAATTTATGTTGTAGGTTTCTTGCAAGGTGAGCTCGGTATCTGAACTCTGTCTTCTTGTTGCAGTGGCTGGTTTGAAGTTCCAGCAACCTCTGGTTGTTCCCCCATCATCCATTCTAGCCAAGCCAAGGCATTTGCAGCGGTATCCTCTGTTGGTTGACCTGAGATGGGTGTTTGCGACTCATCTGGTAGCGGTGGTGCTTCCATATTTTGTGCCATTCTGTTAACTTCTAGGGTTTCTTTGGTGCTTTCTAGTTTCACTTCATGTGGGGTTTTCGGTTCCTCGTTCTGAGGTGCCTATGCCGCTTTTGGCGTATCTTCTTTCATAGCCTCTACCTATGGCTGTTGAATTTCTTCTACAATCGATGTAGAGTTCGTCGGTAGTGTCTCTGGGGATGGGATTTCATCGATGTCGATAATCTCTGATTGCTACTGTTCATTCTCTTCTAGTAGTCCTCATGACCTAGTTTGAAACCTGGTTGGTCTGGTTGTCTGGCTTGCTTCTGCTGGCTTCGGTGGTGCCATAGTGGTGATTGTCGAACATTTGTTAAGTTTGAATAACTTCTAGGAGTTCTGTGGTCTCACTTTGTTCATTCCAACTGCTATTACTCTCTCTCTATTTTCCTTTCGCGAATAGACCAATTGTTCCCGTGCTCGCTTGTTGTATAGGCTTGTCACAAAGCTTGTTGAGGACACTTGCTCCATTATGTGTTTAATATATCATAATTGTGGGTTCAATGCATCTACGTCGGTTTCGTACTTTCCATTACATTTTCTTTGTCATCTCTCATTGGTGTGTTTAATGTGATGTCCCATCGATCCTTGCCGTGCTTTAATTATGCTTAGTGTTGTCCTATCATACTGCTTTTGCCAACTTTTCGTTTCCTGCTTGTTTTCCCTTTGTAGGTAACCATTGTTCGTGCCTTTGCCAAATTTGTGTTTCGAACGTCCTATGGCCTTTCTATCTCTGGTGTGTTGCGTTCTTTTTAGTCTTGTTTCCATTTTGTTCTCTTTTTATTTTAGAAATTTTTATTTTATTTTATTTTTTTTACTGCACGGTGGGTGGTCGACTGTCTTTGTACATATTCAATCGGCTCCTGTTGATTATTCATCTGAGGTATGCGCCTGTTAAGTCTCTTAACTGTACAACTCCTCTATTCATGACAGATTTTACCTTGTATGGTCCTAACCAATGCATTCTAAGCTTCCCTAGGTGTTGAAACGACTTGTTGTCGTAGATCATTACTAGATTTCCTTCCTTGAACATTTTCTTCTTGATGTGTCGATCGTTCCAAGCTTGGTCTCTTTATTTCTGCATTTGTTGATGGAATCCTACTAGGATTCGGTCTTCCTCCATTGACACTAACTGATTCAGTCTTTCCTATACTGGGCATCATTCTGTCATTTGTGTGATAGATGTTACGCGTAAGCTCGGTACTAATAATTATAATGGCACTACTGCTTCTTGGCCATAGACTAGTTTGAATGGTGTGTGCCCTGTCAACTTTTTGCATGTGGCCCTATACGCCCATAATATTGTTGGTACTTTGATGTCCTAATCGTCTCTATTGACATTACATATCTTTCTCAGTGCATTCTCCAAAATTTTGTTGAAGGCTTCTACTATGCCATTTTCCTGTGGATGATATGGTGTTCTCTTTTGGTGATGAACTTCAAACTCTTCAGTCATCGCGCAGATGGTGTTGTTTATGAAGTGTGTGCCTTGGTCGCTCATCAAAACTCTTGGGAACCCAAATCTAGTGATTACTTGTTCAAACAAGAAGTGTGTAGTTGTCTCTGTGCTGCAATATTTTATGGGTGCGGCTTCCACCCATCTTGTTATATATTTCATCGCGGTGATAATGTATCCTTCCCCTGTTCTTTTGGTTGGTGGGTTAATTGGTCCCACAAAGTCAATTGCCCATTTGTCAAATGCCTATAATGTTACTTGTGGTATTAGTGGAATCTCATCCCTTCTGTTGGGTTTGCCTACCCTTTGAAAAATATCGCATCTCTGACATTACTCTTTTGAGTCCCTGTGAATCATTGGCCACCATAGTCCTATGCATAGTACCAATTTCACAGTAGATTTTCCTCCATAATTCCCTCCTTTGATTCCCTCGTGGGATTCTGCTAAAATTCTTGGTCATTCGTGCTCTAATACGTACCTTCACAAGATGTTATATGTGCCCATATTGTATAGGTGTCATGCGATCAGTTGATAGTCGGTCGCGCGGACTAACAGATTCTTCTTCTGCGTGGTGGTATATTCTTGCAGCACAATACATGTAGTTACGTACTAAATGATATATGTGAAGTATTCATCAACAATCTGGACTGAGAATAACTGTGCATCCAGGAAATTGTCTTCTAAATTCGTAGGTTCTTCTCCATTTGTGACCCTGGATAGGTGGTCAAGTCCTGCATTCATTTTCCCTGGTTTAACTATTACTTCAAAATAAAATTCTTGAAATAGCAGTAACCATCGATAGATTCTCCCCCCCAACACTGGCTTGTTGACTAGGTATTTCAGGGCTGAGTGATCTGTAAACATATTAAAGTGTTTCCCCAATAGGTAATGTCTAAACTTCTGCAGTGCATAGACCATGGCTATGCCTTCTCTTTCTGTCGTGTTATAATTATGTTTTGAGTCTGATAACTTTTTTCTTGCGAAAACTATCGGATGATCCAAGTCTTCTGCTCTTGTTTGTGCTAAGATAGCTCCTAGTGCTATCACTAAAATACTTTATGCTCTTTTCCCAGTCTAGAAATACTAATATCAGTGTGGTAACCATCTTTTCCTTCAGGGTATCCAGACCGTGTTGACACTCATCGTTCCATTGATACTTCATATCCTTCCTTAACAGTTTCTCTATTGGTGATGTGATTTGCACATACCCTTTAATGAATTTTATGTAGTATCATGTGTGCCCTAACATTGCTCTTAGTTGGCGGACTATTTTTGGTGCTGGTAAGTTAACAATGATTGTGATCTTGGATGGATCCACTAACAAGACTTTTTGCATACTATATGGATAGTATCCCAAACAGTGTTCCAGATATGAATTTCTTGATGTTCGGTGATATCTCACATTGCCTACATATCTCTAACATCATTTGTAAGAATTCCACATGGTTTTTCAATAGACTGTAAATTGTCCAGTCATCCAGGTATACTTCGAGAAACAGATGGATGAATTCCTTAAATGTTGTGATGATCACTCTGGAGAATATTGCGGGTGCATTCTTTAGTCCAAACAGCATGACTGTGTACTGATAAGATCCCCATTCCATCGCAAATGTGGTCTTGTGTCTATCCTCATGTGCTATCTTAATCTTATGGTATCCTGAGAATCCATTAGTGAATGAGTAAGCTTCATGTCCCCCCACATTCTCTAACACTTCATCCATGAACAGTGTATGGAATGGGTCATGTAGGCATGCATCGTTCAACTTCCTCAAGTCAACGCATATCTTGATCCCTCTTCCTTGTTTCTTGTCTTATAATACCATCGGGCTTATCCATTCTAATTCCTCAACTGGTTCAATGATGCCGGCTTCGAGCATCCTATAGATCTCATCTTTAATTTTTTGTTTATATATGGGGTTCAATCTGTAGGGTCATTGTCTAATAGGTCTCTCTTCAGGTCTGAGTGGTATATTCATTTATTCTAATTCTCTAGCTATCCCCTTCATCTTTGTAAATGTTGTGGGAAAAGGTTTCTATATTCGCACAACAATTCTGTGATGCTTTATATTGTTTTCTCATCCCACTAGTCTCCAATTCTGGCCATTTTGAGTTTCTCAGTTGTCTCGATGTTAACTTTCATTTACCTTTATTGTCATGTAAATGAATTATGATTCTATGGGTGGTCCTTCCACATCTCTTTCACCTTCGACTTCTTTGATATAAATGTCACATGGGTCATCTTCATCTGGTGCTTCCTCCTGTACATGGTAACATGAAAGTAGTTCCTTGACTGTTTGTTTATTCTGTTGTTGCTCTTAGTGATAAATTCTATTTCTGGTTCTTTGATGAATATTACTCATCTGATTCGTTTGAGGGTTGTGTCTATGTTGGCGTTCTCATGCTCGAATGAGAAAGTGATTGTGAAGTTTTGTTGCAATGTCCTACATATTGTAGTTCCTTTGCACAATTCCTGGTCTATATACCAGTTCCCTGGTATGCCCTCTAAAGTATGTATGAATTGATGAGGCCATTCCTCTGGTGGTGTTATTTTCCACAGTGTTTTGCACATCACCAAGTGTTCTGCGGGTGCCTCTTTTGCTTTGTATTTCTATTGTTTGTTGTATTCATGTTCTTCATCAAACCTTATGTGCAGTAGTTGCTTACATTGATACCAGTTTGTGATGGTCTCTTTATGTGCGCCCCACCATATTGCGGGTGTGGTCTTAAGTGCTAAGTCAAGTGCTAACAGTCATTGGTTTTCTAATACTTCATCTTCATATTGTGTCAAGAATGTTTCCAAATAATTTAGTCTATGGAAATTGGGTGGTTCTCTGATTTTTGTGCCTAGCCATCTTACTGCGTGGTCTATTCTTGCACATCTTCTCGTGGATACTTCGTGTAATCTCTGCTTCCAGTTTTCTAACGCAGTGTCTGAGTTTGTTGTGCACGAAGTAATGCTCTGCCAACTGAGTACCCCATCTACAGTTGGGCTAACGTAATCCTCCTTGCATGCAGTTGTTCTATACAACTGGTTGATCTCCTCTAAGTCTAAGCAAGTGGGTTGTACCAACCTCTCCCCTTCCGATGGATCTAGTGGTGCTATGACCCTGTATTCTCTGGATTTAAATGTCATTTTCCTGGTTTTCAAATTGATTATGGTTTGGTTGTCAAATGCCCAATCCATATCAAGAAGTGTCAGGTAAGGTGTTGTGTCGTCCATTATTTCAATGACTTCAAAGTCTTCTTTAGTGCGCACTCCATCAAGATCTACTGTCACTCCTTTCAGTCTACCTATTGGTAGGACTCTATGCTATTTTTCTAGTTTCAATTGGACATTTGAGTATCCCGGTGTTGGCTCTCCCACATTACCATGTCTTCTTTTTTTTTTAAATCACTTCAGAACCTAGGTCTAGTATAATGTCTCCCATGTTGAAATCCCCAATGTTAGCATTTAGTCTAAATTTCCTACTTGTTCTTCTTCTGGTGTGTAGGTGATTGACGGTTTTTGGTTCTAGTTTTTCTTCCATCTCGCTACTACATTTCTCTAGTATGTTTTGCAATATTTTCACATATGAAGGATCACTTAGTACTTTCACGCATGATTTCACAAAGCCTTTGATTGTACTTACCTGTCCCTTGGGCTACATTCCGTTGGTATGATCCAATGATGGCAGCATCTCATATTTTGAGGCTTCCTTGAATGGTTGGGTAGTTGAAGTCAGCATTGTGTCCTCCTTCTAGAATTCTTGCATGCCTTCCTTAAAGGTCTCATTTTCTTTTGGCGCATTGAAATCCTTTATGGGTTTAGTGTTCTTCCTTACCCATTGGTTCTGTGTTGGTTCCTGTCAAACTATGTCATTTCCTGTTTTTGTTCCTCAACGAGTGACTATATTGATGTTTTGTCTGTCATCCCTTGCTTCGGCTGAAATCCACTAGACATTATGATTGTTTTGGATCCTCTTTTCCTAAATCTTTACTAGTAGTGTTGGACATTCCTCTATATCGTGGTTTGGTGTGTGTCAATACATACAAGTGTTGGTGGAAGTGGACATTCCTGTGCATAATGTCTCGGTTGATGACAATTGCGACATGTGATTAGTCCTCTACCACGTCTAAAACCTCCTCTAGCTTGTCATCCTCCTCAGTATCCTGCTTGATCACCTCTCAGCGTGTTATACTATGGTGCCTGATTATACTGCGCAGTATTGTACTGGGTCTATGTCAGGTTGTACTACGGTTGCACGTTATTATAGGGTTGTTGTGCAGTATTGTACTGCTATTGCGCAGTGTTGTATGGAGTTGGGGCTTGATTGAACTGTGGCGGTGCTTGCCTAGTCATCATTTCGGCCTGTACCCTGTATGCATTTGATGTCCTTTCCTGCATCAACTCCATAGTTCTGCAACCTTTGTCGTCGTGGCCCACTAACTTACAAAATGTGCAATATGAATTTTTTGGAACTATATGGTATTTTTGCATCATCGTCCAGTGATAAGGGTGGTGACCTGGTTTCTTGCATATTTCACACCATAATCCTCCCTGTGGTAGCGGATTTGGCATACCTGTTTCCATATACTGCACGAATGTTGGGCATTCATTCTTGTCGTGTCCTTCCGTCCTACATGTGGTACACCAAATGGATTCTCATTTGTCCTTGTTCTTATTCTGGTTCAACTGAAATGTCAAATTCTTCAAATACTCCTTCATTTCTTCGATAGTTGGGTCTGTTTGTTGGTACTGGTTCTCTTCCAGTTGCAAGGCTGCCTGCAGAGCCTCTGCCTGCGTCTAAAAATTTTGTTGTCGTAGGGGATATTTTAAGTGGGAGTAGTGAGTTGACAAACAAGTGTCGATGTTGCATCTCGGTCATAAGGTATTTTAGTTTTCCCTTTAGGCACTTGAATCTCTAGTCAATCTCCCATACAGACTCTCTTGGTTTCTGTCTTATCTCTATCATCTCATTCATGTACTGGTCCTCTGAGCTTGGCTTTTGGAACTCATTAATCAATAACTTCTTAATGTCTTCCAATGTCCTTATCATCCCAGGGGCATTGTTTATGTCTAGACTCATGTACCAGTCTAGTGTGCGGTCTCTTAGCGTAATCGCTAGCTACGCGAGTTTGGTGTCTTCATCAATGATCTGCTTTTCTTCCCAGATCTTTTCACAAATGAACAAATTCTTCTTATGGTCTTCTGTTGCTTCTCCTTGAAATTCTGGTAACCTGATAGTGGGATCATGTCCTGCCATTCTAAATATTGAACTACTTCCTCCTTTGCGCAGTGTAGATACTTGACTAGTGTTTCCTGAACTGGCTCCTCCAGTTGTTTCTCCTTGTGTAGATGTACTTCTTGTTGTTGGAATTCCTTCGAACTTCAGTTGTCTAAACGATGGTGTTCTCTTTGGTGTATTAGTCGCACATGGATTTATGGGCTCCACACTAACATTAATATGGATAGGATGGTTGCCTTCTCCTCCCGTTCTTGGACCTCTCATTTTCTTCTCATATGTTGCGTGCAAGATTTCCTCAAACTTCTCCACAACCCGGAGATCCTCTACCTCTTCCTCATCGATTTCCAAGCCTTCCCTCACGACTACATCTCTCTTCTTGGTATTCATCGTATATTGGTAGGGTACTCCGCTACGCGCCATTCCTAATGATGCCAAGATCCACTTGATCTGGTTGTCATCCATCATGATTGGGTCCAAGGGTTCCTCCTCCTTATTGCCTTTCTCCTTTCCTCCTTCCATTTATCCTCTCTCTGTCATTGTTTCCCCCCTTCCATTTTCATTACACCTTTGTTATATAGCAGTATCTTAATAGAAGTATACAAGGATTGAATGTACCTTCCTCGAGGTCCACATAGAAATTGCTTTTCTGCTACGTTGTATGACTTCGTTGTGTCAACTGCAAATTCTATGATGAAACCTGCCACAATATTGTCAAGCCAAAAGTCTACTGCATAGGTGAATTTGTTGTTCACCTGCTATAATTGCTCAATCTATACCGGATTCCAATCTAGTTGTCAAATCTGGTTCGTCGCGTGGTTATCCTTCAACCTTAGTATCCACTCCTGTAGTAGATGTGGAAAATCACAGAAAAAAGACTTTGTGTAGATCAGTAAACACGTATTTATCCAGATATTTGTGAGGTGTGATCCTAAGGTTTCTATTGTCTTTCTGGGCAAACTCTAGCTCTTTGGTTCTCAACTAGACTTCAATTTCTGCTTTCGTGGGGTTCCAAGATCTCAACATTCCCTTCTAATGGCTCATTGATCTTCTTGTTTCACTCGTTCTTTTCTTGTTCAATCTATCTCATCTACTCAGTCCTCTCTTGTTCCTATTAACATGGAAAAGGAACCATTTGTTGGTTTACTTCTTTCTTTTACCATCTAATTTATTGACCCAGGGTTCACGTCTTTTGGGTTTCCAACAAAGCCTTTAAAATTATCGTCCCTCCTGGTAAACCAGAAGGAAACACAGTGCACAGAATGCACTGTGCAGTCTCACCCAAGATATATTTAAATGGGTGGTTGTAAGACTTGAGTGTTTACAACTTAGGATTGAGTATGAGATAGGGGTTTATTAATCAGATCCATATACTATGAGTTGTGATCGCAATCTACTTTTACTCATGGGTGTGCATCTATATTTCACAGTTTATTTCTCGAACAACACAATAGTATTGCATAACAATGTATTAACTCATTCATTAAGCATAACAATTGATTGTTGAAAGAAACAAAGATATACATGCATTCATCACATTACACAGATATTACCGTGGTTCACCCCCTCCTGGGCTATGTCCACAAAGATTTGGATCTTGGCTCTTTTATTATGGTAGTTCTGCATCTCCAGTGGCGTGCACTTACAATTCCCTCATATGGGTAAGATATGTGTGAGGCGAATTAGATCGCACCAGGATCCACAGTCTGCGATCTAATCCTCATATCTTCCTTCTCTCCTATGTTCTTAGGTCAACAGCTTACAAAAATGGTTCATAGCATTATTACATAATGCATCAACTCGTACATAACTATGATAGGATATTACAAAAGTCAAACTAATACAAAAGTGAACCAACCTCTATATGATACCTATGTATCTCTATTTATATATATTGGGCTCTTCAGCCATTTATAATGTATTACCAAAACCCTAACCCTATCGACGTTAGGTATTCCTCCCATGCACGCGTGTTTTTCTTCCTCTAGTTGTCGCTTTCCTTGTGCACGCTTTCTTGCATGCACGCGTGTTGTGTTACCTTCCAGTTGTTACTTCTGTTTCTGCACGCTTTCTTTCCCATGATCATCCTTCTTTCCACTTCGGCTTGGTGCCAACAACAGGTTTGAGTGCACCTTCTTTTATTACATCAGTCTTTCCTACACATGGATTTGTTGCTTTTATAGTTGATGCAATCATATATGTTTCCTCTATAGTTGCTACATATATAGTTGTTGCTTAGAAAGTTGATGTCTCTATATTTTTTGGCTCTATAGTTTCTACCTTGGGTCATGATGTTTGATTGATGGCTCCATATCCTATCCAAGAAGGCCAATCTATGGAATTTCCTGAGGTATCTCAATGAGACCATTAGTTGATGAAATTATTATTGAGCATATATAGAATTGATCACATCTACATTGAGTTTTGTTATATTAAAGTTTAATTGTATTTTGTAAGTTTGTTAATTGATAAAAATTGTGGAAAATAATTTTTATGAATGGTGTTTCCTTTTTGGTCTCCAGAAAGGCACACCACTCATCGATGCAAGAAGACACAAGCTTCCTTGACCTCAAAGAAGAGGAATATTGTATTTGGAGATGCATCTCATAGTGGAAAGGGTGGTGAGGATCAATAAGTGATCCATTATTATTATTGGGCATGATGTGCCATTTTGGTTATCAGGTGCTATTATTTTCCATTTTGTGTGTAAGATGCCATTATATATCTTGCGTACAATGTGCCATTCTATAAAAAATGTACAATTTGTCTAATTTTGAATATACATACATTTCTTTAGAAATGTTTTATGAATTGTTTATGGTTTAGGTTTTTAATAATAGTGTGCATTTACAATGATGTTGATCATGATTACTACGGTTCCTAACTCTTTGATGGATGATGATGATGAATGATAAATGATTAATGGAAATGATGATGATGATGATGATTGTATGTGCCACTCCAAAATATATCAAATTTGCAAATAAAAACTCAAAACTTCAACCCTTGCTGGACAATGCAACTTATTTATTTATCGACTAAGAAATCCTAGTCCGCCAAGATAAGACTCTAAGGACATTTTTTCAAACCCGTAATTTTCTACTAATTACATTGTTATAGTGTGCCAAATCATGTACAAGAAAAACATTGATTTGTGCTTTGGATTCCATGCACATACCATCCATGTGATGCATGGATTTGATCATGTTATTGGTGGGAAATCAACACATGGCATACCCAAGAAAAAAGTATTGATTTATAGATTCATATACCTCTCCTTACCTTACAGAATACCCAATCAAAGTAAATTTGTTACCATATTTTATACCTTTAGTACGAACTTGTGGATTGGTTCAATGCCATGATGCTCCTCACCATCTATAAAATTCAATTCATAATGATCATACCAATCAATGATGGAAACTTTAATGTGTGTGTGTGTGTGTGTGTGTGTGTGTGTGTGTGTGTGTGTGTGTGAACTTACCCTTCCTTTCCCTCTTCATTCATTAGGTTGAGGGTCCAATTTTCTCACATCCTAGTAGATATATTTTCATCCAACCACGTTCTCATAACTCTATTGGAAAACTTTCTAGCTTTAAACCTTTTATGCATGGCCATTTTCAACTTAAGCATAGAATTTCACTACCCAAGATTTTATATTTAGATCCATTAATTTTCTTTCATAATGCATGTCATGATAATTACACTAAATTTGACTAAAATAATTCCATTGTACTCATAAGAATGAGAAACACACTACAATTCAATCAAGCACTTGACACCAATGTTCAAAAGGTGTTGTCACAAATAAATCAAACAGAGCTTCTTTACAACTCACAAACTCCCATGATCTAGGGAGAAACCCTTACAACCTTATGATCTGACTATAGAAATTTGAGAGGTTGTGCATTCAACCTTAGTAGCTATAGAGGGATAATGGCCCCATTGAAATAGATGACATGTAACTAGTGGTGTGCCTTTCTAGTGCACGATTTTCATTTTGCGGCCCCAATTGCGTTTAGGTCAAGTGTCAATGAAACGTGGTGAATTGGTCCTAAGTAATAAAAAACAAATTAAGAAAAAAAATTGAGTATCATAAGTTCCACAAGAGTGTTTTGGAAATTCTAATGTGAGCACGTCATCCATATGCTCCCAAGGCTAAGTTTTCAAAATTTGACCCCTTAATGCAAAATTTATCAGCAAAACCCTAGTTTTGGGAATCATCAAATAAAACATCTTTGAGTCATGGGACTCATGGGAGAGGGGTATGCCTAGAAATATTTATATGCCTTGAGTCTAAAAGATTCAATGTTTCATCAATCTGAGTCCCAATTTTCATTTCATGGTGAGTCCCAACTCACTTCCCAAATCCATTCAAGGACACATGGTGAATTGATCCCAGGGGCATAAAAAACAATTCAAGAAGCAAAATAGAGTGTCATAAGTTCTAGTAATCATGTTGAAAAGGCTGAAGTGAGCACACTGTCCACATGATTCCAAGGTTTTCTTTATAAAATTTACCCCTTAACGCAAAATTTGCAATATCTCTTATTAAGAAAAACACTAGTTTCAAGAATCATAAAATAAAAAATCTCCAAGCTATGTGAATCACAAGAGAGGGATGCCCCTAACGCTAATCCATTGTCATGAGTCCAATGAAATCAATGGTTCTTTGATGTTAGTCCCAATTTTCATTTAAAGGTGAGTTTCAACTCACTTCTTAGATCCATTCAAGGATACATTGCAAATTGGTCCTAGGGGCATCAAAACTAAATCAAGTAGTAGAATTGAGTGTTGTAAGCTATGGTAAGTGTGTTTGGGTAAGGTTTAATTGAGCACAATTTCCACATGCTCCCAAGGTGGAGTTTCGAATTTGATCCCTTAATGTAAATTTTCCATTTCCTCTTATTGAGAAAAACCCTAGCCTCAAGAACTCTCTAATAAAAAATCACCAGGGTATGTGACTTCTGTGAGAGGCGTGCCCTTAATGGTAATCCAATGCCAAAAATCCAATAGATTCAATGATTCATCAAACCAAGTCCTATTTTTTATTTAATGGTGAATTGCAACTCGCTTCCTAGAGTAATTTAAGGACACATTGAGAATTGGTCTTGGGGGCATCAAAACCAAAATGAGAAGCAGAGTTGAGTGTTGTAATTTTTGGCAAGTGTGTTTGGGAAAGACCAATGTAAACATGTTTTCTAATATAGTCCAAAAACAATTCATTGTAGTTGGTGGGAATGCACTGAGTAATAAGAGATGAGATTCATAATTTGATCATCGAGCTCAAAGGGATTTGATAGTTAGCTAAGAGCTACCCATTTAAAGTTGGTCCTCATGGAATCATACATCCTTTTTTTTTATCATGCTCCCAAGGTAGAGATTTTAAAATTTGCATTGTCTCTTACTGAGCGAAACCCTAATTTTGGAAATTGTCAAATAGAAAATATTTAGGCCATAGGACTCACGAGAGAGGGGCATCCACAGTGGTAATCAAATGTTACAAGTCCAATAGAATAAATATTCCATATATCTAAGTCCCAATTGTTTTTTCATGTCAATTTTCAACTCACTTCCCAAATCCATTCAAGGACTCATTGTTAATTTCTCCCAAGGGCATAAAAAATAAACCAAGTAGAAACATTGAGTGCCATAAGTTTTGGAAAGCGTGTTTTGGAAATGATGATGTGAGAACACTATCCACATGCTCCTAAAGCAACGTTTTCAATATTTGACCCCTTAATGCAAAATTTGCATTGCTTCTTATTGAGCAAAACCCTAATTTGTGAAATCACCAAATTAAAAGTCTATAGGTCATGGGACTCACAAGAGATGGGCACCCCTAGGGGTGATATGATGTCATCGGTCCAATGAGTAAAAAATTTACCTAGGACATCACCAATGATATATGTTCTTTCATTCCCACCGACCAATTCATAAGTAACATATTTGAATCTTTGCATGTCAACCACCATCCTCCCAAATTCATGCTCCTGAATTTCATGAATACACTAGCTCAATAATGAAAATCCACTACACATAGGGCATGTCCCCTTTAAACAATATTTTTTTCCATTGGTCCTTGGACACGTTATGTTAGGAATAAATTATCTTGATGAAATTGGTGATATTATGGATGAGCATTCCTACACATTGTTAGTATGCAAAACATGATGGATCTATATGTGTAATAATAATAACCAAATTCTATGTGGTATCTACAACATCATGCGTTATGGTCTATGTATATTCTAACATACCAAGGTTTGTATTTCTTGAAAGATATTTGTCCTAGGTTGAGCTCCTTGTGCTCATTCTTGGATCTCTCATAAAGTTTCATATGTGTCATGTCAATAAAGTTTTTAATGTGGGGTTCACAATCCCTCAAAACCTTCCTCAACTTTAGCAAATCCTTCTGATTGGGTATAGATCTATTGTTTTCATGCCAAAACCATGGACTAGTCCCTTAACAACTTTAACTAAAGTCATGTTTGAATGAGGAAACCTACAAACGAAGTCCCAATAATCGGTTTGACTTGTGTTGTCAAGGCTTTCTCTTTTGATAGAATGATTTTGAAAGGTTTTGGAACACACTTTAAAAATGTTATGTGTGTATGACCAAGCTATTTTTCCTTTTGGTCTTGTTTATAATTGATTTTGAAAATATATGGCAAGCCAAATTATGGTCTTTCATACAAGTATTTTTTCGATTGTATTAAAAGTAGCCTGATGATTTCTAATAGAAATTAAAGTGTGTGATTTTAACAAGACCACAAATAAGTGACATTTAGATGCATCATTTTTGTATTCAAAGTACTCTTGAATAATTTTGTTGTTGATCCAGGTGTTGGATTACTCAGAGGGAGGGTGAATCAGTAATAGAGAAATTTAATATTTTTTCACCATAAAATGTGTTGGCATGTTTACAAGAAGTGTGTGCTTGTCATTGATGGCAAGAACAGCAGCAAACGATGGAAAATAGGCAGGCAGGGAAGATCAAAAATCAGGAAGGCAAGGAAGAACAACAGCTATCGAAAGGCAAGATCGAAGCGTTGATCCGACTCCATTTTGGAGTATCGGATACCGAGATTTTGGATACCGGGAGATGGAGATGTCAAGAACTCTCACCACAGGAGTCCCAAAGTCGCGATGTGCAAAAACCCAAAAAGATGATCCGACTCCATTTTGGAGTATCGGATACCGGGATTTCACATACCAGGAGATGGAGAGGTCAAGAACTCTCACTACATGAGTCCTGAAGTTGCAAAGTGAGAAAATCTGAAAAGTTGACCTAACTCCAGTTCATATTTTTGCAGATCGGGACTTGAAGGTGTCGAGAACTTTCACATCAAGAATGTCGAAATCGCGATATACAAAATCATGAAGTGATCTGGGCCAACAGATCTAGGAGGTGAATGTGGCAGACCGCGTCAGAAAGGACATGTGGAAGACTATGACATGTGGCACGATCAAACAATGACAAGTGTCAAGTTGATTTGGCATTTCATGCCACTGGAAATCACAATTCTGAGTGACACGTGGAAGCCACTCGATTCATGACACATCATCGAGTGACGCAAGACTGACCTCACTCCGGGAGTTTTTGCTTCGGGAGTTTTAACTCCATCACTCCCCCAAAGTCCCGAAGGATGAAGTCCAAGGGCAGAGGATAGTCGTCCGATCACCACGGATTGTGGAATGTTGATCTGGAGATAAAAGAGTTGTAGAGAAGATCTCAAATCGGCAAGATCCATTTCAGAGTTTCGAGGATCGAGCAATGGAGCATAAAGAAATCCTCACATCAAGGATGTCGAAATGCCGAATTGTGAAATCACAAAAGTGCTTTATGGATAAGTGCTCAGACACCGATGCTGGTCACATCGTCGAAGAGCTATAGAGAAAAGATTGAAGTGGCAAGCTCCATTTCAAAATTTTGGGGACCGCGACTTGGAGAGTCGAGATACCTCGCAACAGGAATTCGCGACATGCGAAATGCCAAAGTGCTGAAATGCGAAATCGCGAAAGCACACTATGGATAAGTGCTCGATCACCTCTCCTGGTCACATGGCCGAGAGATGGAGAGCATATTTATAGAAGACAATCTCTATTTCGGAGCTCGTGACATGGAAAGTCGAGACAACTCATCACGGAATCTCCGAAATGCGAAAGTGTGAAATACACTTTTGGTGTAAGTTGTAGTCACAGTCATTGGTCACATCGGTGGAAGATGGGGGAAGGAGCTAGTGCAGACAAGCTCCGTTTCGGATTTTCAAGGATCGGGACATGGAGTGTAACAAAATATTCACCACAGTGATCCCAAAAGGCTAAATTGGGAAATGGCGAAATAAGCACGAGACCCATCATTTATGATCCAACAGTGCAGGTTATTCAGGAATATGATTGAAGGGCTACTATTTCTCTTCACAGTTAATTGATTAGTGGCGATTCAGTTGTTGAAGTGCTCTTTGGAGGTTCACAGTGTAACTACTAGAAACCACTGATGGTTTCTGCTAGAGGACTCGAAGAGTCTTTTGTGTGATTGCCAGAGGCGATGAAGAGTCTCAAGGAATCTGCCAATGGAATGAAGACTGGTCATGGAGGCAATTGATAGATGGATGAGCGTTCAATTTTGTAACTGCAACAAAGAGGATGAGCTTGACTGTGACAGAGAAGACAAAGAGTCTCAACTATTGGAGAGGCTAAGGAATCTCAGCATAACACCCAGTGATGATGGACACATGGGTTTAACAGCCAGAGAAGATGAAGATTTGCAATGATGAATAGGCAGAGCACTCGACATGAAGAGCATACAGAAGCATTGCGCATAGGGATGAACAAGGGCACAGAGACTATAAGAAGGCAGAAGAAAGAAGAGATGGTTGTTGTTGTTGAGAGGGCTTCAGGAGTGTAGAAGAAAGAATTTGCAGCAGCAGAAATACAGCATAGGAATGGTTCATTAAAGGGACATGCCATACAATGCATAAATGGAGAAGGACATAAAGCGTAGAGAAGGGTGCAGAAGACACTGATGTAGACAGAACGGTGGAGTGTACAATAATAGTGATGAGACTGGTAATCCATTGAATAACTTTATATCGCTGTAATAATTTTTAGTAACAAAGATTAATATTTCAAGGTGGCAGGGAGGTGCTAGGGAGGATTGTTGTCCTCAGAAGTTCAAGTGGGTGCTTGAACATAGGGAGTTGTAGATTCCATCTGGTTGCAACCAAAGAAACCAGGGTGGCAGGGTGGTGCAAGGGAGAACTGTTGTTCTCTTTTTTACAGGTTGGTTCCTGTATGATCGGAAGTTGGTGCTTCCATCCAGTTGGTGCCAGAACACTTGGGGAGTTGGTGATTCCTTCTAGTTGGTGCTAGAGAAACACAAGTATTTGGTGCTTTCTTCTAGTTGGTGCTAGAGAAACCAGAGAGTTGGTGCTCTTAGCAAGTAGTAGCTTGCAAAACAGAGGTTGCAGCCTCATTATGAGTTGGTGCTCATATGTATGATAATGTAAAGAATGTAAAGATTACTTATCATATAAAGAAGAAGAGGTTTTTACCCTCTATGGGTTTCCTCAGGAAATATCTGTCTCTTTGTATCTCATATGTGTGACTGATGTTGAATGTGCTATTATTTATTTCCCTTCATTATTGTCATTGTCATTGAGTACTTTGTAAAGAGTTTAAAATAATCATATTTTTTTAAGCACGGTAACAACTGATTCACCCCCCCCCCCTCTCAGTTGTCCAACAATTGGTATCAAAGCTGGTGTCGTTGGGAAATAATACCCTACGGACTAGCAAGCTAGGGTTAGACTTGCATGCAGATCATGACCTTAAAGAAATCACTTTTAACCTATCACCCCAGAACTTAAAACCCTTTTTTCACATACAAGCATGGAAAGGACCTACTAACCTTTTTACTGATGTTTGGTGTAGATCCTCCATTTCACTTTGTCTACTTGCTTGCGCTACTCCTTCCAAAGTAAACCTGCAATCAAGACAAAACACTATGCATGCATGCTATTTTTCTACTTGAGGGTTAGAAATTAAACATAAATTGCACAAATCATAAATAACTCATGCATTGGGATGGGAAAAGTATTCTTTTATTATCTTCAAAATAAATCAACTTACAATCAATGTTGAGACTGACCACCGTTCCGTGATCCTGATCCTGGGATCCTCCTCTTCTTTGTCCTCCAACTGCTTTGCGTTAATTCTCCTTAGGCTTGAGGAAAGGCTAAATGGTTGGGACAAATGGATTCGGCAATTGGGCAGAGTTTCTTTGCTATATTTTTCCTCTTCCAAATAGTACCCCTACCCCTTCTTTTATAGGCTAGAAGGAGCTAGGGTTTTGGACGAACTCTCGGCCATGCATGGCTGGGAGTTTCAGTTAACTGACCCATAGCTTTTTGTCCCGTCGACAACTTTCCTGTTTTTTGTGCTTTCTTAGGTAAACGCGGGTTGTAGTAGGCCTGCCATCATTCCAACGCATGCAGTAGTAGGCCTGCTAGCATTCCAACGCATGCAGTAGTGGGTTAGGGCACGTGTATCTTCACCCAAGAGGATTTTCAAAGAGGTTTTTCAGCAGATGTTTTGGCAATGAAGGGATATGAGTTGGCCTGATGCCAGGTAAGCTTGTGTGGTGCAATTTAGGTTTATAACAGATGCCCCCTAATGTGTGAGGTCAAAAGAGAATCTGATGGCCGAAATACATTACCAATCTTTTACCAATCTGTACTAATATGCTGAACGAGGGAGCCCAAGAGTCAGGAATCAGGAGGTGTCGTCTGCAAAATAACAAATGTCTCACCGAGGCGGGCATACCCATGCCTGGGATAAAATAGAACCATGGCTACCAATCAAATACACTGTAGATCCATGTCAAATAACTATAAGGAGTAGCCACGAACAATACACAGCGGAGCTACATCTCGAAATCCGAAATATATACATGTAACGTATCCATCTCTCAGAAGTTGATTCAGCCTGATGGTTGTACTTCAGAGCTCGAGCAACAAATTCAAAATATTCTAAACTCAGGTAGGAGTGTAATATGAGTGTACGAATGCACTACCCAGAGGTCTTCGACGGCTCGTCGATTATGGACTTGACAATCTTGATGATCGGACTGAAGGCTTCAGTGATTTCGAACAAAGACTTGATTGGACATTCAGGATGGCTGGGTATGTGGACAAGAGACATATTGCAGAGGGGCCGACTCAGGCTTAGTGAAAAACTTCCCTTGGACAATATCACGACAAGTGACAAGACTCAGGCAGCATATCTGTTAATCATAAGTCTACGAAGCAGGAGGTAACGCAAACTCTCCATATGTTTGGAAGAGTAACCAAACGGTGGAGGACACAACTCTATAGAGAGAGAAAAGCTTCCTAAGGTCGTACTACATCCCATATTCTAATGATCAAATGGATAGATGTGATTTATCCAAGGGCGACTCATTATGCTGTCAATAAAGAAAATACTTTTCCCATCCTCTTTTTGGGGTATATTTGATTTTTTTGTTCTTTTTGATGATTTTGAAAAAGAATAAAGGAATAGTTACGTTACAACGGAGGAACGAGTACAGCAAACATACAAGCTCGAGGCACAAGGACAAGACTGATATTCTGGGAAATGATACTCGGGAAAAATCCTCTAGTGGCCAAAAGTGTTAAGACGCAGAAGCAAACTGTTACAAGGTTGATGGGCAAGGTATGCAAATGTGGTTGATAGAACACACAATGGTAACGTCCTTCGATGTAAGTTTAACGAGCCTAGAGAAGGGAAGCTCGATGATTTTTCATATTTAGAGAGTCTGAAAAAGTATAAAAGGAAACTCCCTTAGGGTACCTTTTTCGAAGATAATCTAGTCGGTTTGAAAAAGGGGTAAACTAGCACCGACTAGGCGTCAATTCAAAACCATTTTAACGAGTGTGAAAAGGACAAGATCACTCGGCTATTTTTTCACTTTTAAGGAGTCTAAAAAAAGATTAACTATGGACTCCATCAGGAATGTTCTTCTGGACCATTTGAACGAGTGTGAAAGAATAAGGTCACTCGGCGATCTTTTCAATTTTAGGGAGTCTGAAAAGAGCTTAACTATGGACTCCGGGGGGGTTTCTTTTTCGTAGATTTAGTCCTTCAGGCCCGAAAAAGGAATAAAATCTTACCTGAGGATACTCTTCTAAAGAATTGGAATTCAATAGAGTATTCCTTTGTTCGTACAGTTGACCATTCGGACCAAAAAAGGGGTAAACTACCGCCGGACAGACATGACTTTCAAATTTCAGTTTAACAAGTGTGAAAGGTCACAAGATCGCTCAACAATCTTTTCATTTTTAAAGGGTCTGAAAAGGGCTTAAAAGGAGACCCGCTATGTTTTGGGAGTCCGGAGGGTAAGACAAAGAGTAAAAAAGACCGATGTGAATGAGGCTCAAACTCGTATTCAGGAAAGACTATACGGACTCCCGAGCCTACAGTATTGTTTTGAAAACGGCATGGACACCATAATGCAACCAGGACCTACCTAGGGCATCCATGTTGTGGTAGGCTCTACCATCAAGTTGCGACACTTCTATAGTAGATATGATGGTTCCATGTCACAACCGGATGGGATCGATCCTATATCATAAGAACAAAAGGCAACGAGAGGCAACAGTTGGGGTGAAATCCTACCATATATGCTCAAGTTGATTTTTTTTGAAAAAATATTTTTTAGGGACCGTCAACATTTTTTTTTTTTTTTTTCGAAACTCAATAAAAATTGTCCCAATACCTGATCAAATCCCTCCCATATAACTCCTGGATCAGTCTAAATGGTTTTTGATATAAAGAAACTGATAAAGGGGCCCAAAAAAGTGATAAAAAGAGGCCAAAATGTCTATAAATAGAAGTTGGCAGCTCATTATCACCATTGTTGATTTGGAAATTGACTCTGGAGCCAAAAGACCCCCTTTGCCAAAGATCGTGATTCTGGGGGCTACGGTGGATGAAACGGACTTCTGCTTGGACCAAGTAAGTACACACTCCCTTGTCTAGCTTTTCAATACTTCATTTTTTGCATTTAGGTGATTTTGGGGGTGGGCGTCAACCTCAAAAAGGTCGGCACTAGGCAAACGCGGGTTGTCTAGGGATAGCCCGCGGGTACCCGCGACTGTCGCCTCTACAGGCCGCGGGTACCCCCCCGCATGGTGAAAAAAACAAATTTAAAATGTATTGACCCCCCTTTTTTTCTTTGTTGTGTTGGAAGGATGTATGTGCAGTGGAGGGAGAGGGAGCATGAGGCCGCCAATGAGTTAGTGGCCGCATCTGAATGTTGTGGCCACGCTGACGCAGTGTGGGTTGATAAAATTCTTTCTATGTCCCTTTATGCACGTGCAACCAAGGCTACTGAACGCCTTGGTTTATTACTGGCACCCTGATGTAGAGGCATTCATGCTAGAGGGGCAATCCTTGGTGCCCACCACCGAGGATATTTACTTTTTGACTGGCCTCTCGAGGAGAGGGGAACCAGTCAACTTTCAGACTTTTCATACGGGGCCGAGCAAAGTCTCAGAGTTGATAGAGGAGTATTGTGAGGCTGGGACCGATCAGAGAACTTCCTCGGTAAATGTTAGTAGGATTACCAGCCTCACCCTTCAGACTATTTTATTGCTCATTGGGCGGATTACCGGCTCAGCAGTCGTGCATCAGGCTTCATGCGCACAGATGAACTGTGTGATCCAGTGCATGAATGCACAAATTTTTTATTGGAGTACCATGCTGTTAGAGTGTATGAAGAGTCAGTTGACAGCTTGTAGATAGCAGACACACAGGAACTTCGGGTTTAGGACCATCCTGTGTTCATTTTTCTTCGAGAGAGTTCCATGTTTTAGTCCTCGGCTGACAGTACGAGGACATCTGGCTACTTTCCCTACAGTATGCAGATGGGCAGCGTTGCTACTGCGACAGGGTGGTGGAAGGACCGTAGAGGCCTTCAACGACAACTTTTTTGCTTGGCTGTCACGGAAGATCTTAGCTATTGAGGACTACCCATATGCGGGGATCAACTTCTCCAGAGATCCATCGATACCAGTGCCTCCTGGTGAGGAGCGAGGGGAGATGGGTAAGTCTCCTCCTCTACAGTTTTTTTTTTTGTTTGCATATGTAATTTTTATGTCTTTTTTGATATATATATCATGTTTTTGTATACCAGAGTTTTTGATGGGTGAACATTTATGGCATGCAGATGTGGGACCCGTGCGACCTGCCGACTATGCACAGAACAGGCGTCGCCCACGGCCAGAAGCCGCAGCTGCCGCCGCTGGAGGAGCAGCAGTAGCAGGGAACCTCCCAGCAGGAGAGGCCGAGAGGGTCCTGAGGTGAATTGAGCGGAGCTTTACTGCGCTCACTCGCACAGTTCCCATGGCAGAGATAGAGGACTTGTCGCCCTCCATGCAGACTTATATTGTGGGGGCACCTCGGACATGGTTCCGATTGTTTATGCACTTAGCCCAGGCTGTACATGATTATAACAAGGCCCATAGGCCCTAAGAAGACTTTGAGACTTTTTATGTGCCACGAGCACCTTATTGTATATATTGTTTGAGGGCATACGCCCAGTGACTCGTTATTGTTCCCACTTTTGAGGCGCTTGCGCCCATCTATGTACTCTAAGGATTTTGTGATATATGTATATGGTTTTTATCTCTTTTTTGTGTCTTATGGATTATGTGTACAAAAATGTATTTACATGTTTATGTTCATGATCTTTTTATATGTGAGCAAGATGCCAATCTAAAATGTGATTAGCTAGAGTATCTGTGATTTGATTTAAACTCCCAGGAACATGAAAATATGTGATATAATCAAATTTGCATTCCAAGAGACGTACCCTAAGGAATCGTCGGTGTAAAGTCGGGTCATGAACCCGGTATATTCTGCTTAGCTGCGACACAACTAGTTGAGCATCTAGATAGACCCGGAGACGAGAGATACCAAATGACAAAGTGTCACGAAGCAACTCAATGACTGCACTATACTCGGCAACATTATTCGTGGTGTCACCTAAGCATATACCTCCAGAAGATAACAACTGACCCTGTGGTGTAAAGATTACCCAAGCTGCGGAGGCAAGCCTCTGCGTGTGTCGACTAGCATCGTACACATACCCAATGAACACCTCAAACTCACTTGACATCTGCCATATTGACAAAAGATAACATCAATGACACGTCCATAACACGTTTTAATACAAAATGTAAAAAAGTAATAGTACAAATACTATACATATGTTACAAAAAGTTACCCACAGTGACCGTTCTATGAGTAATACTTCTTGAGGTAGAGCCCATTTCTAGGCTCCGCCAAATCATTCCCTTCAAAATCGACCAAAGGATAAGCGCCCTTTTTTAAAACCTCCTTAATAATGAAGGGTCTGAACCACATGGGTTTAAACTTTCCTTCCCCCAGGGGGTCCTTATCTTGGTCATAGACCAGGACAAGGTCGCCCTCAGAAAAAAACCCGAGGATGAACGGACCTATCATATTGACACTTGACCTTATGTTTATGAGCATCGTTGGCTAGGGCAGCATCGCAACGCTGCTCATCAAGATGCTCAAGGTGTACTAACCGCTCTTCAAGTGGAGAAGTGTCTGGCAATAACTGTACTACCAATTTCAGAGATGGAATTTGACATTCGATGGGAAAGACTGCCTCCAGCCCGTAAACGAGTTGGAAAGGTGAGAAACTGGTTGCAGTCTTAACTGAGGTTCAGTAAGCCCATAATGTCGAGTATAACATCAAATGCCAATTTGACTTGGCTGAGTTGATAGTTCGTTGTAGAATAGTCTTAAGAGTTTTGTTTACAGCTTCCACCTGTCCATTGGCTTGGGGATAGTAAGGTGAGGAATGTTCTTTCCGTAACCCAAGATTTGATGTTAACTCGGACATCATTTGGTTCTGAAAGTGACTGCCATGGTCAGTGACAATCTCTCTCGGGATGCCGAACCGTGCTATAATCTGGTTAAATAAGAAGAGAGTTGCAGTCTCTCCATCATCTTTAAACATTGGCATAGCTTCGACCCACTTAGTGAAGTAGTCAACAACTATGATGATATAGCGGTTCCCCCTTGCTGATGGGGGGTTGCATGTAGTGTAATCAATCCCCCATTTAGTGAAGGGACCAACTATGATGACAGGAAACATAGGAGCTGGATGTGCCCTCATCTTCCATGAGAAGATTTGGCACAGATGGCACTTCTTGACCGACTCGATACAATCTTTCATAAGTGTGGGCCAGAAGTAACCTGCTCGTAAAATATTTTGGGCTATTGCCAACCCGAATAAGTGACTGCCACAAGCTCCTGTATGACAATCGTTGAGCACTATTACGGCCTCCTCATGAGTGAGACATCGACACAAGATGCAGTCTACACCTCTCCGATACAACGTATCATTAAGTATGAGATAGTTTTTAGCCTGATGGCGTATCCGCCGATGCTCGTCACGAGAAGCAGAGGTGGGGCACTTCAAAGTCTGGAGATAGATCAGTATATCTCCGTACCAGGGGTCTGAATATTGAATCAAAAACATATCCCCCCGGATAGGCGATTCCTCAGGCACAACATCACCTGACTCAATCGGAAGCTCTGAGATAAGTTCTGCGAAGACCAATGACTTTTTGGACTTGGCTGAAATGAAGTCTAAGTCAAATTCCTCGAGGATTACCATCCATCTACTGATTTTTCCGCCGATAACTCATCGTGTCAACATGTACTGGAATGGATTCACGACGGCAATGACAGTGGTCTTGCGAAACAGAACATAGTGACAGAACCATTGAACAGCATGAATTGTTGCCAACGCAAATTTTTCAAGATGGGAATAATTAAGTTCCAGTCCTACGAGGCCTCGACTCAGGGAATAGATCACGTATTCGGAAAACAAATCATCCACCTAAACTAAAACCATGCCTATGGTTGACTCTTGCAGCCAGATATAATAAGAAGTCTTTGTTATAATTAGGTGGTCATAGCAGAGGTGCGATAGTAAGGGTGTGTTTTAATGCATCGAAAGAGCATTGAGAGGCTTCATCCCAGAAAAAGGGAACATCTTTCTTCAGTAAACGCATAAATCCCTTGGTGATTTCGGCATAGTTGGCGATGAAGCGTCGTAAGAAGTTCGCCTTGCCTTGAAGACTTTGAAGTTGTAAAATTGTGCGTGGGGGGGGCAACTGGATTATTGCCTCCACCTTAAGAGGATCGACCATGATCCCTGTTGTTGAAATGATGAAACCTAACAAACGTCTGGACGTGACGCAAAATCTTCACTTGTTGGGATTCAAGCGAATCTTGAAGTAGCGACAGCGTTCGAAGATTAGTCGGAGGTGCATAGGATGATCCTTTCGCCTGCGAGAGCGTGATGCTAAATCGTCTAGATAGGCCTCGACTATGTGTTTGAGGTCGTGAAACTCAAAAGACATGGCCCACTGGAAAGTGGCTCCAGCATTCTTGAGGCCAAAAGGCATCTTACGATAGGTGAATGTACCCCACGGACAAATTAATGTTGTTTTGTGTTGGTCTTCAGGTTTTATTTTGATTTGATTATAGCCTGAAAAACCATCCATGAATGAAAAGTATTCACAACCAGCACATTCATCAATGATTTGGTCGATGAATGGGGTTGGATAATTATCTTTTGGACATGCCTTGTTCAAATCACGGAAATCGGTACATACACGAATCGTACCTTTTTTTTTATCGACCGGTACAGGGTTTGACACCCATTGAGTCAAATGAATAGGGTAAATGAACCCTGCCTTGAGAAATTTCTCAACCTCAGTCTTAATGGTTGCTGCTTTCCTAGGATTAACTGGACGAAGTTTTTGTCGAACAGGCTTAGCATCAGGATACGTTGTGATTTCATGTTCAACTATTTTCGAATCAATACCTGACATTTCCTCATAAGACCAGGCAAAAATGTCGCGGAATTCTTTAAAAAGATCTGTGTAAATCTAAATCCCTTCGGGAGAGCAATCCGCTCCGACGAAGACATTCTCCACAACGCCAGGGTTTCGGGAGATATTGATAGGTATAGTTTCAGCGATATTTTCCATATTGACCTCAGCATAAATTTCCTGTGTAGCTAAGAGGTTAATAGGACATGGTTGATCTCCCGTCATGGTGATAGTGAATTCTCCTGCTGCGATTCGGTGTAACTCGGGGAGGAAGTATGATCTGTGATGAAGATCATCCCAAGGTTTGTCCGGACTAGTCATTGCTTCGATTACTGCTTCGTCCGAAGGCAAGACAAAATCTAACAAATTGGTGTTGGCGAGAGAACCTTGAGCCCAGATAGGCTCTAGAGGTGGATCCAACTCTTGTGCAGGAGTCGGATCAGGAGTGGCTAAATCTTGCTGGACTAAAGAGTACGTTACTTCAGCGGCCGACAAGGGCATGGACATGTTGGATTTGTTTCAGGATAAATCCGTGAGTGCGGACACAAACCGATCTCCCTAGATCCACCTGGATCTAGAACAAAACAGGACATAATAATGCACTTTCCCTAGATCTAGACTATTGGATGAACTAAGAGGCAAGGAGGATAGACATACCTTATGAATGCTTCATTGGGTCTCTGTTGTTCCAAGCTTCGCTTCAACGCTCTTGTACCATTCAGATCACAACAGTACAAACCAATCGAGGTGAAGGCAGAGCAATATATTCAATAGCTAATCTATACATATGATCAAGGAGTTATGTAATAAAGTGACATCATCTTTATGGGAAAGGGACATATTACTATATTATATTGATTGAAAGTGAAACTTACAACCTGAGCCTTGATGTTGTAGATTTCCTTTCGATGTCTCCTAGCTCTGACACACACACTTGCTCATGCATGAAGAAAATCAACCACTTTTGATGACCTTGCTAGTGTTTCTAGTTGTTGTAGCATCAGTCCTTCATACAATCTTGCACTAATTCTCCAATCAATATCTTGCTAGTTTGCTTCTAACCCTTTCCATGAGCTTTCTCTTCAATATATAGGAGAGAATAGATTAGTTACTTGGATAGGAATGATCCCAAGACATCTGGAATGCCAACACCTGAATAACCATTCGAAAGCCAACTCATCCTTCTCGAAGATTCCCTTCTAGAAGGTTCGAGAATTTATCTTTTTCCTCTTTAAGAAGATGTTTGCACCCTGACAGTTAAGTACAGTGTGAACCCCTTGCACCCCAGCTTAATGCAGCCTGCGAGAATCAGGCATTCTCGCAGGAAAATATATAGGTAGCCTGCGAACCTCCTTTAAAAGTATGATTTTGGAAGCAGACAAAGGTAACTTTTCTCAGGAAAGTGTTCTTAGTGAAGAGCTTGATTTTCCATTATCATAACATCATCATGATGACCAAAATTGTGGATAACAGAATGCCCCCCAAATTCTGAGAGTGGAACCAGTGACAGTCGATACACTTTGTAAGCTACATGTGTGTGTCAAGAACCAAGAGAACATCTAATCGGAAACCTGCAAACATCCAAGCATCGGTAGAATATCATATATATCAATTCTGAGGTAGGAATTCCCATACTTAGATCATAGACTGATGACACCATAAACAAAGGTCATGGCCACCAATCATACACTGTGGATCCATCCCGTCATCATATAGCATAGCCACCTGAATACACTATGGATCTATGCAACAAATCTTCAATCGAGACGACATAGCCACGAAACATACACAGTGGATCTATGTGTCGCAAATTATACATACTCCATCGCAACCTGGATCACAAGGATAATATCCAGGGTCTTCAATCTCGTCGCCTAAAGTACGAATCTAGCCATGTGATTACATGTGTCGAAATCGAGCATGGTAGAGACCACTTGATTACCGGTCATTGATGTAACCGTTAACAAGTGCGAGGGAAATCACCATTGATGTCAATGACTCCCAAGGTACTATAGTACAATCCATCGGATGTGAATAAATGAATTGATGTCGAACACCTGACGGAATCTTTCGATCAGGGGTCAATGATGTAAACCCACTGTCGAAAGCGAGGAAACTTGCCATTGAGGCATGCAAGCTCCAAGGTACTGAATGATTTCTAAGTCTCTATTCCGGATAATGTGCTGAAGTCAACAGAATGAGACCCGTCACAGAAGGGCCTTGATGTATCCCCCATCAATGACACAAAATGAGTAACTAAGTTTGAAAGTGAAACAGAGTATGTGGAAATTGGACTTTTGGACACAGGGAAGGCCGACACGGAATGAATGGATAACTGCAGATGGCCGACTCAATAGAGGTTTCTGATGGACTTCTCTTGAACATATGAACGACACGACCAATGATTTGGCAGCATTGACTCAAATACGACACATGGAATAATCTTGTAATCAGATCGAATGAGAGACAGATGGATTTCCCAAACCAACTTCAATGATGAATAGGAGGTGTCATGTTCAAGAGCGACACTTACTGCCAATCAATACAAAGATGAAACATAACCCTTTCCCAAATTTTCCCCCACCATTTCTCGCAAGTACCTCTTTATTTTTACGCAAGCTTGAAGAGGATCACATATGCTTGTTGATATAAGCTCATCCTTCGGACGAGTCCCTCGGAGTATTTTTAACGAACCCTAGGAAGGAGTGGTTCGGTCCCATTACGAGTCTGTCAATGTTTGTTTAATGAGTCCATAGATACCAAACTCGAAGGTTTTTCAATATTATAGAGTTTGGAAAAACACTTAAAAGAGAACTCTCTCAGTTCCTTTTTCGTACAGTAGTCCAACGAGACCGAAAAAGGGTTAAAATATCGCTCGAAGGACGCACACTTCAAATACTTTAATGAGCGTGAAAATAGCCAGATCGCTCGGCAATATTTTCATGTTTAGAGAGTCTGAAAAGAGCTTAAAGAGAACTTCAGGGGGGTTCCTTTTTCGTATAACCACAGCGAGCTCTAAAAAGTGATAAAACAACGCTTGGTCACATTCTTATGTTTTTCACAAGCGCAAGAACGGACAAAAGGCGCTAGAGGTTTTATGTCAAAACCATCACAAACAATCAAAATCACACCACACCAAGTAAAAATTATGTCCATAACCATCCATGTTTCTCACCTGCAAGTCATTTCACTCATTTTCACATTAGTGATTAGGGTTAAGTAATAAATAAACATAAAAAACCCACATTTGATATAGTAATAAGTAATAAAAATGAGTAAATAACAACATTTACCATACCATTTTCACATTTTACCATTGAGTGCCAAGAAACCCTCATTTTACCCTCTACCTTCGGTGTCGATTTCCAGGAGCTATGGGAGACCATTTGATGTGTCGTCAGCAACATTTTGGTAAGTTCCTCATCCCTTATCTTTTCATGGTTTAAAAATTCAATTTCATTGGTAAAAAGTTCAGTTTTAACTTAATTTTTTGAACCCTATGTGCATGGAGGCATTCTCGCAGGTGGCCCATACGGGACCTGCGAGAATGACTCATTCTCGCAGGTGGGCCTTAATCCGCCTGCAAGAAGTTTGTACTGTGCATAGTAGGCCACCTGCGAACAGCGCAGAACCTAAAAATGCATGCAAGGTTTAGCCAATAGATAAAAAAATTATCATGAATCACGCTATGGACCCTCTAACTATCTGGAATGACTCTAGAAGAGATTCCACGACGCAATCAGCGTCACACTGTGGGGGTTTCTGTATCTATGGGTCGACTGCTCCGCAGAGTTTCGAGGACATTAGTGTGTTATCGTGAACGTCATCTGTGACGTCATTATGTAGAAGCCAGGAGCTTCAAATTTTGATATTTTGGTCTTCGGACAAAAAATTTGTAAAACAAACTCTTTTGATCATTATAAATATACACGGCTTCTACCAGTTTACCTTCCATTGTGTACATTTTCATGTGTTTGATTTATAAATGATTTAAATGCCTGTCCAATACATAATTAGCTAAAGCATCTGTTAATGTATTAAGACATCTAGGAATATGTTGATACTCAATGTGATAAAAATGTCGTTCCAAGAGGCGAATCCACAAATATACCCTTAATAAAGTAGGACTTCGAATAGAGTAGACATTACTTAGCTATAGTACTACGAGCTGCGAGTCAAGTCACACAACCAAATGATGAATTCTGAGAGAGATAGCATCTACCAATAACTCAATAATGGTGCTATACTCTGCGATGTTGTTGGTTGCTCGGCCAAGACATACACCTCGTAAAGATATAAGCTCGTTTGTTGGGGCATAGATAGCCCATGCAGCGGAAGCTAAGTTCTGAGTACTACGGCTAGCACCGTCAATGAAGCCAATATAAGGTAGTGAATACTCCGACATCTGGCAATCAAACACAACTTTACGTAAGGGCAAAGACCAGATAACGTCAAAAGCAAACTAAAATAACACACACACAGTATGATACATAAAAATACAAGTACTTGTGCACAAATAACTTATGCATAGTACTTCTTTAAGTACAACCCATTCCTAGGTTCACTCAAAGGTACACCATCATAATCCACCAGCTCATACGCTCCTTTTTCCAACACTTTGCTAACAATGTAAAGCCCACGCCACATTGGTTCGAACTTCCCAGCTCCTGAGACATCTTTATCTTGTTCATATAGAAGAACAAGATCTCCTTTAGAGAAAACACGAGGCTTGACATGCTTGTCATACTGTGCCTTAACACATTTATTCTGGGCTTCTATTACAAGAGTAGCGTCACGGTGAGTCTCGTCTAATCGCATCAGATACAACAGACGTTCCTCTTCAGCAGAAGTATTGGGTAAGATTTCTACAGCGAGCTTCAGAGAAGGTATTTTACATTCTATTGGCAGAATGGCTTCCATGCCATAAACTAATCGAAAGGGTGTAAATCCTGTAGCAGATTTAACAGATGTCTGATATGCCCACAATGTCGAAAACAACATCGTGTGCCAGCTAGTTTTATGAATTCCTATCATTCGTCGAATCATAGTTATGAGAACCTTATTGATTGCTTCGACCTGGCCATTAGCCTGTGGATAATAGGGTGTTGAGCTATCATGACGAAGGAAAAACTTTTCAGTAAGTTCAGACATCATATAATTTCTAAAATGACTACCGTGATCGGTAACGATAGCCTGAGGAACACCAAAACGAGTGATGACATGGTTGAAAAGAAATAACGCTGCAGTCTTTCCAGTATTATCGAATGTTGGCATCGCCTCGGCCCACTTAGTAAAATAATCAACAGCTACAATAATATAACCATGCCCCCCGGCCGAGTGAGGGTGACATGTCATGAAATCAATGCCCCATTTGGAAAAAGGACCTATTGAGACCACAAGATGTAGGGGAGCAGGATGCAACCGAATTTTCTGATTATAGGTCTGGCAGGCATGACACTTATGAATAGCAGTAATGCAGTCATTGAACAAGGAAGGCCAAAAATATTCTGCACGCAAGATTTTATGAGCAGTAGCATACCCAGACATATGACCACCACATGCTTCTGAATGGCATTCATTCAAATCTTTCTCAGCTTCGTCAAAATTCAAACAACGCCGAAAGACAGAGTCAATGCCTCGACGGTAAAGAGTATTTTCGAGGATAATATAATGACGTGCTTGATAACGGACACGACGGCGTTCGGCGCTAGATAAAGCAGGCCGGAAAGTCTGAGTTTGGAGATATACAATGATATCTCCGTACCAAATATCGTCACTACTAATAAGGAAAAGTGATTTGTCAGGTAACGAATCGACTGCTACAGTTTTCGTGGCAGAGTGGGGAAAATCACAGATTAACTCCGCGAAAACTAAGGATTTCTTTGACGTGGCGCGATCGAATTCCAAGTTGAACTCCTGGAGAATGACAATCCACTTGGAGTACTTTCCCCCCAGCAATTGACATGTCAAAATATGTTGCATGGGGTTACAATGTGAAATCATTGTAGTCTTCCTGGAGAGAATATAATGGCGAAAACGTTGAACTGCTTGAACAGCAGCCAAAGCCAGTTTTCCAACATGTTGGTACTTGATTTCCATTGAAGTTAGACTTCGACTCAAGTAATATATAACATGTTCATCGTGTGCATCATCCTCCTGAACGAGAACCATACCGATAGTATACTCGGAAGCAGCTAGATAAAGAAAGTAATCCCGACTGTAATCAGGAGGGAAAAGAAGAGGAGCTTTCGTGAGGGACAACTTTAAAGCTTCAAAAGAGTTGTTAGCCACCTTATCCCAGACAAACTCTGAACCTTTCTTTAGAAGACGTGTAAAACCCCGAGTAATCTCAGCGTAATTTGGGATGAAGCGACGAAGAAAGTTTTCTTTCCCCTGCAAACTTTGTAACTGGCGGAGTGAAGAAGGAGGAGGGAGATTAAGAATCGCCTCAACCTTAATAGGATCTACCCGGATCCCCTGACGTGAAACAATGAAATTGAGAAGACGTCCGGCCTCTACGCAAAAGACGCATTTATGAGGGTTTAGACGAATGCGATAGAACCGACAACGAACGAAAATTGCTCGGAGATGATTAGGTTGATCGACTCGGCGTAAAGAATGAGCCGGAAAATCATCCAAATAAGGTTGAACGATATGATTTATATCATGAAACGCATAAGACATAGCATGCTGAAACGTAGCACCTGTGTTCTTAAGACCAAAGGGAAGTTTTCTATAGGAGAAAGTACCCCAAGGACAAATAAAAGCAGTTTTATGTTGGTCCTCAGGAGCGATGTTAATCTGATTATAGCCAGAGAATCCATCCATGAGAGAAAATATTTCACTGTCGGAACAGTCATCGACTATCTGGTCGACGAAAGGGGTTGGAAAGTTGTCCTTTGGATAGGATTTGTTGATATCCCGATAATCAACACAAACACGTATATTACCACCTTTCTTATTAATCGGTACAGGGTTGGAAACCCACTCTGTCAGAGCCACGGGATAAATAAAACTGGCTTTGAGAAGTTTTTCAACTTCGAGTTTGATAGTTGTCGCTTTACGTAGATGGACAGGACGGAGGCGCTGTCGGACTGGTTTAGCTCTGGGGTATGTCTTAATTTCATGAACAACAATATCAAGGTCGATACCTGGCATCTCTTTGTAACTCCAGGGAAAGATATCACGAAATTATTTGAACAAAGCAGTATAGGTGACAATTTCCTCTGGAGAACACGAAGCTCCAATGTGAACATTTTCAACTATCCCAGGTTTAATTGAAATATCAATGGGTATCGTGGGAGAAATATTACTGAGGTTCCCTTCCACAAACACATCATGTGTAGATCCAGAAACAGTCGATATGACAACAATGGTCGACGGAGTCGAAATCCGTTGGTAATTCTCAAGAGTGTGTTGTTCCAGAAACAGTATGGAACGGTGATGCCCATCGTCCCAAGGTGTATCGGCCATGATGGACATGATCATCTCATCAGTGGGAAAGATGACACGAAAAGGATCGGGAGACAACTCCTCAAGAGAGGGTGAAGAAGGTGTTGCCGATTGAATCGCTTGATAAGTAGACTCAACCGGACTTAGCGGCATGACGTCGTCGAAACGAGCATGATCTCCAGGATTAGGGACTATCCAAGGGTCAAAGGACACTGGAAGCTCATAAGGAACAGCGGAAATCATATTAATAGAAGCAACTGATGGGCGTAGAATATCGGGTGGTGGTGGTATGGGAAAAGCACCCATTAACGAAGAGTCTTTTAAAAGACCGACTCCAACATTCTCGTAACCCGGAGGGGTTTTAGCTATAAACGGCACGTTGCTGGTGCAAGTATCGGAATTAAAGAAGGCAAGTTGATCAACCATAATGACTTTTCCTTGATGAGGAAAGCGGACTACATGAAAAAGTGTTGACACAACAGCACGCATAGAATCTACCCAGCTACGGCCAAGAAGAAGATTATAATCTAAGGGAGCATCAAAAACTTCCACTTCAACTTGGACAGTCTTACCCTCAAGAGTAATGGGCAACGAAGGAAGAACATCGTAAGGCTTAAAACCCAAGCCATTGAAGGCTTTCAAAGTGTTTTGTGATTCAGTTAAAGGAGGAGAGCCAATGGCTTTCCAATAAGCAAAAGACATTACACAAATGTTCTTGTTGGCGACAACAAATTGTATCTGAAATGCAAGTTGTGGGGGTAACCTTGGAATATGGTCTTCCAAGTCAAAGACTATTAGATTCGTATCTATAGGATCAATTCCACCTATGGCTTTCAACAGAGCCCTTCGTTGTGCAGGACAAGACTGAAGGACTTCAAGGGAAGACATCGTTGAAGGTGCTTGGGCCAGATCTTCGACAATGTTATATTTTTGGGCTTCCCGAGCATGAGGATTGAATGTCGATTTATTAACGACACCTTTCGGGGGTTGTAGGACTGTATCAAGGCTCGGTCGTTCGAGATGAAGAGGACCGTTCGTAGGTGGGTTCGGCGGAGAGGGTTGTACCAAATCAGGAGGTAAATTGTCAACCTTCTCTTTAGATGGAGAATAGTCTTTATCTCTAGTAGTAAGTGCAACGTTGTCTTTGTTCTTAGAATCACCAATGCACATCAAAAAATATGATGTCGAAGAATTAGAGGGTTGATCATGAATGACCAACGAAGCCTGTTGTTGAGACGGGAAGGGTTGGGACAAGACTGTCGGCGTAGAGGGTTTCGGCATTCCTTGAAGGAACTTGTTAACTTCGGCCCGTCTAGGACAATCCTTCATGTAGTGATCATCACCATAGATAAGGCAAGGATAACATGGTTTTCTCTTATCCCGATCTTCAACAGGAGGGGTTTTAGTTTGCTCATTTTGATTATTATTTTTACTCTCTTTATTCTTGCCTCTCCCTTTCTTTGATTTATTTTTACCGGTCGGCGTAGATTAAACAGCGTTCACTTCATAGGTTTTACCGGCAGGAGGAGCAGGAGATGGATCACTTTGAACATTAGAAGAATTGGATTTAGGGGTTGTAGTCAAAACAGAATGTGAATGGGTATGAGCAGTACCAATCACATCATCAGCTGCATGCGAGGCAGTTGGAGCAGTTGAAGTGTTGGAAGTACCAGGACGAGGTAGTTCAGGCAGTAAATCGTAGAGTGTTCCCGTTTGCAAATAAATGAGATCAAGATACTGAGCGCGACTTATAGCCTATTCCTCTGTAACAACACCACCCATAGCAATGTCTTTACCAATTTCGTTCACGAAGGATTTCGTAAACCATTCTGCCAGTAACTAATCGGGGAGTTCAAGTTTGATGAGACGTCGTCTCCGTCTCCACTCATGTATATGATCCGATATGTGAGTACCTTTAGTTTGTTTAAAAGAAGTCAAGATCTCGGTCCCAGTATCGTAACGGATCGGTAACTGTTAATGTGTGAGAAAATCCATAGCTAAGGTGTTGAAATCAGAAAAGAAACCTCGTGGCAATTCAATATACCACTTCGCAGCCGAACCGGTAAGGGTTCATTGAAAAAGACGTAGACGAATGGAGTCATCCATCAGCGAGTTGGATGAACACCATAAATGAAAAGTCGTGACATGATTATTTGGGTCCTCTCCCGGCTTGCCATCGAATTCGAAATATCCGATGGAAGCTTAGCAGGGATAGCAGGCCATTGAGGAGAGTGACGAATAGGATCATTTAGAATCCTAGACAAATCTGGCAAATCCAAAGTAGCAAGGAAAGGCAACTGTCGGTTTACTTGCGGGTATTGATGGCTTTGGGGTGGGAGCCCTGTCGGAAAACCAGTAGGAGCATAAGCATATTGTCCGTAGAGGGAAGACCCTGGATGATTCAGTGGTGGCCGGATAGGATAGTAGTCCCAAGGATTGTAACCTTGAGTTTGAGTAGGGACCTGAGGTTGAGTAGTGTGACTCTGACCCCAAATAGGATTAGTTACCCCTGGATAAGTTTGTCCAACGGTAGGGACAGCTTGCTGCCCCCCAGCATTTTGAGGAAAGTTTTGTAGAAGTTGGTTCCAATACTGTGCCAATTCAGGAGGTATATTTTGTCCAAAAGGTGAGGTTGGTCCCCCTACTGTAGGTATAGTTCCACCCGGCAGTTGTGTGCCAACCGCAGGTTGTGTAGTGACTGTGTTGTGTCTGGGAAACGGAAAAGGAACCGTACCACCCTGTCCACCAACGGGAATCTGCGTATTTGGTGCAACAGTCGGAATAGTGCCACTAGGATTAGGATTACCAGAAGGAAACTGAGGGAGCGTCGGAATAAAACCGGGAATAAGATGCCCAGGGAAAAGAGGACCACCTAGAGAACAAGCTGGGGTTTGCGGAGGTGTTGGATTGGGAGGATTCAACAAAGCATTCAACGCATGATAATCGGGTGGTAATGTCGGGATGACGTCAGGAATTCGCTGGGTATTGATAGGAGGAAGAGTAGTTGCAGTAATTTTGGTTTGGACACTCGTAGTATTCGCAAGATGGGCCATCTCAGGAGGGAGAACAAAATGGTAAGTGGTAGTCTCTGGTGTATTTTCTGGCTCAGAATACATAGGAGGGTTGATTTAGTAGACAAGAGTTGACTCAGTACCAAAAAGGACTCGTCAAAAATCACCCAACCAAAAAGGATATTGGCCTACTACACCGTGAGAAGGCCCAATAGTTGATTCAGAAGAAGTAACAATGGTTTCTTCAGAAGGATTTAATCGTCCAAAAGTTAGTTCACCACGACGAACGCGATAGTCCTCTATAGTATTGGTAATTCGAAAATCTCCTAGAGAATCAGTGCGTTCTACCTGTGGAGGCGGTGTAGTGACAATTGGAACGTCACTTGTTTCCCCGTGTGGTGGAGTAACCACCGAGACTTCAGTCTGATGAGGGGAACCTTCCGAGGTACCCTCAGGTGTCGTTGTATGCAAGGGTTGTGAAGCATCTGGATGTTCCGGAGATAAACCTTGCATTCTACGTGAACGTCGTGGGGGAGCAATTGTAAACAAGTAACAGGCTCCGCAAAGAAAATCCTATGTTCAACTTCGAGAAATAAACAACACACACTAGTAAAGAAAATCTAGGAAGCAATCACCAAGTAAACAATACCTTCTAATTTCGAAGCCACTAGTTGGTGATGAAATCCAGCGTCGCAACAACGAGATGAGAAGGGGTGGGGCTAAGGTGGAAAAGTTACGTTGACGACCTGCTTAACAGACTTACACCCTGGTGCAAGCTCCCACACATAATCGTGGTTATACCCTCCAAGGAGCTCGAGTGAGTTTGATCAACGTCAATTCCAGGTACCGTGAAGACTTTCCCCTCCACAGTCACCTTGGGTAAGAACCTAGAGAGATAGGCCACTAAGGTCACCACAAACAACAGTACAGCCTGGGGGAACAGTCGTCAATCCGATCCACACACAAGGGCAGGGTATCTAGCTCGAATTCAACTCAAAGGCTTCCACTCATAATTGTGGGTATACCTCGGAGTGATCCCCGTAATACATGCAATCTCTACACCGATGTCAACAAATCAGGGTTAGTAACTCTGCCAACACCAATGCGACCTAGTGCTTGACCCTTGTGTTAGAAGGGCTTCCCAGGACAATATGTTGCAAATGGAATTTAACACTCCCTAACTCAATATGCTATTGTGTGTTTTTGAGCTTTTGGAGAGTGTATCTCTCTTCCTACTCCAAAGCACTAGCCTAGCTAAATATTGGTGTAAAAGAACCCTAGAAAAGAGTTACTAGATACATTTTAATATTACGCAATGTTTTTAAGAGCGATTGTTTACTCAAAGGTAACGGAAGTGAAACTCATGTTGTATGACTCTGACCCAAATAATGCAAGGATACCAATGAAATATGACTCTTTTCATTCCATGAATCCTAGTTATGGGAAAGAGAGAAAATTTTCCAAATCAACTCAATACTACAATGCAATGCACAATTTCCTTTCAGATGTCAAAACAAACAACCATCTAACTGACAATTTCTACGTGTATTTTATAAATACTTCAACAAACTCAAAGTTTTGATTTTCAATGTTTTCTGAAATACAAAAACAAAATCTTGAAAGAAAACTTGTTGTTCACTTTCCAAGAAGAACGCTGATTAACGAGAAAAGAAAATCAAACCATAAATAATCAAATGATAACAACCCAACCAACACTTTCAATGAAAGTAAAAACAAAAGGTAAACTAATGATTCTTCTCAATGCAAAAATGTTCTGTGGAACCCACAAGCAAATGAGAAACACCAAGCACTTAACTCCCAACCAATCACTGGTTCTCAGCCAATCAGACACACTCAACTCTAGAAGTCAGAGAGAATGAAAATACCAATGAGAGCCAAGAAATGAAATTCAAGCTACAAAGGGCAAGAAACACCTTGAAACCCTAAATCTGTTCAAGCAAGCAAACCAAAGCAAGAGATAGGTAAATCAATGATCCAATAAGCCAAAAAGATGTAATTCAACAAATCTGAGCAGTTGAAAAAGTCAAAACTCAATTTCAAAAATTTTAAAAATCTTGCTCGCAGGCAAGTAGTGGAACACAGTGCGAGAAGATAGTGTTCTCGCAGGCCACCTTAAAGCAAGGTGCGAGGTGTTCGCACTGGACCCTATATGCAGGGTGCGAACCTGGCTAGTTCTCGCAAGCTACAATTGAACGCAGTGCGAGAAGTCCTGAAGATGATAAAAAAATTGAAGATGAAGGCAAAATTGACAAAGGCTTATAGACCCAGGAGTTCTCTCAGGGTATCCTCAGGACTCAGAGACTGATAAAAAAAGAGAAAAATGGAACTGGAGCAAATGGCCACAGAAAATACAAAAAACCACCAAAAATGGGATAGGTTGTTCCCCAGTGGAGTCTCCAATTTTGTTTCAGGATAAATCCGTGAGTGCGGACACAAACCAATCTCCCTAGATCCACCTGGATCTAGAACAAAATAGGATAGAATAATACACTTTCCCTAGATCTAGACTATTGGATGAACTAAGAGGCAAGGAGGATGGACATACCTTATGAACGCTTCCTTGGGTCTCTTTTGTTCCAAGCTTCGCTTCAACGCTCTTGTACCATTCAGATCACAATAGTACAAACCAATCGAAGTGAAGGCAGATCAATATATTCAATAGCTAATCTATACATATGATCAAGGATTTATGTAATAAAGTGACATCATCTTTATGGGAAAGGGACATATTACTGTATTATATTGATTGAAAGTGAAACTTACAACCTGAGCCTTGATGTTGTAGATTTCCTTTCGATGGCTCCTAGCTCTGACACACACACTTGCTCATGCATGAAGAAAATCAACCACTTTTGATGACCTTGCTGGTGTTTCTAGTTGTTGTAGCATCAGTCCTTCATACAATCTTGCACTAATTCTCCAATCAATCTCTTGCTAGTTTTCTTCTAACCCTTTCCATGAGATTTCTCTTCAATATATAGGAGAGAATAGATTAGTTACTTGGATAGGAATGATCCCAAGATATATGGAATGCCAGCACCTGAATAACCATTCGAATGCCAACTCATCCTTCTAGAAGATTCCCTTCTAGAAGGTTCGAGAATTTATCTTTTTCCTCTTTAAGAAGATGTTCACACCCTGACAGTTAAGTACAGTGCGAACCCCTCACACCCCAGCTTAATGCAGCCTGTGAGAATCAGGCATTCTCGCAGGCAAATATATAGGTAGCATGCGAACCTCCTTTAAAAGTATGATTTTGGAAGCAGACAAAGGTAACTTTTCTCAAGAAAGTGTTCTTAGTGAAGAGCTTGATTTTCCATTATCATAACATCATCATGATGACCAAAATTTTGGATAACAGGAGTGCCCCATCTCATCCATCGTGGTTGATGGGGAAGGAAGAATCCATGGATCCTAAAAGTAAGTTGTACGGAACGACGAAACATGAAAAATCTCAGTCTTGTGGTGATTCGACATAAACTTGACATCGCCATGAGGAGGTGGGTAATCCAAAGTACCTATCAAAGATGGGCACAAACCAACTCCTACATTAACGACATCGGCTTGAGGATTATCTATCATGGGAACCGTGGATGCCCCCAAAGTTGGGTCAGGTCTAGAGAAGGAAAATTGATCAATGGTCACTATCCGACCCTCATGTGGAAACAACAAGACTCGGAAAACTGTAGCAACCACTACTTGCATAGCATAATTCCAACTATGACCTAACAAGAGATTATAGTCGAGGGGGGAATCGACTACCTCTACTTCAACGCACATGGTCTTTCCTCCTAACTACACAGGGAAAGAAGGAATGATGCCATGTGATCGGAAAGAACGACCATCGAACACAGTGAGGAGAGTAGGTGATGGAGACAAATCAGGCTGACCAATGGCCTTCCAACATGCTAACGACATAACACAAGTCGAATCGCCCTCGTCGACCACCGTGCAGAAGATATTTCGCGTAAAAGTTTTCGTGGGATGAGCCACTACTATCTGAAATGCCACATGGTAAGGCAGACGAGGTTTTAAGTCGGTCGTATCTAACATGATGGTGCCCGGGTTACAAGTCTCAGTAGAGCCTAAAGCAGTCAACAAGGATTTCCTCTAAGTAGGGCAACTTTGGAGGACCTCCAAAGCGGTCATAGCACAAGGGGTTTGGGATAAATCTTCCACCACAGAGTAATTCTGGGCGGCCCTTGCATTTGGATTGTGAGAAGCTTTCTTAAATGCACCCTTTGGAATGCGTGTCATTGTTTCAACCAACATCTTCTCGATCTGTAGAGGAAGAGATGGGATCTCGACTTCTTTGCCCTTCTCAGAGGCGCTTGGTTTACTATAGTCGTACGCTCTAGTTGTTATTAAAGCATCACCCCTAACCATGTATACGTTCGCGGATGAGGAATTGTTAGGAGGGGGGCAGGTTTCTTGACTGCCCCCTTCGGCACTTGTAGAGGCTTGAGTTAAATTTTTCGCATGTTGAAAGGGATTAGTCAACACTGCTTGTTGTTGTTGTGTGAAAAACTTTTGGACCTCTGCAAGTCGAGGACACAGATGGGTCGGGTGGTCTTCCACACACAAGTTGCATGGATACCTCGCCTTCCGTTTTTCCGTGGTGCCCTCACCAGCATTATCCGTGGGGTTTTTCTCCCCCTTACCCTTCTTGCGTTGTTTTTTCTGCCCTTCAGGCTACTGGGTGGCCTTTGGGTTAGTCATCTGCACGGAGTGTACTTCCGACGTTTGGGTAGGAGGAGCAGCCAAAGCAGTAGTCTGACTGGATGCTGAGTGTTGGATAGATAACTGTTGCAATTGTTTTGTCAATTGCTCAGCAGGCTTGGTTTGGGATGAACCAACAATACCATCGGCATGTGGTCCAGCTCTTTGTCTAGTTTTATCTAGTATTGATCGTGGAGCATCCAGGAGGATGTTGTATAATAAACCAGACTAAGAATAGATAAGCTCAAACTGTTGAGACCTCATGATGGCATCTTCTTCGGAGAAAACTCCTGAAGTCACGACGTCTTTGGATAATTGTGGGACTAAAGACTTAATAAACCACTCTAGCAGGAATGCCGGTGGGACTGGTACTTTGATTAGACTCTTTCGGCGTCTCCACTCTTGGATATGATCAGAGATATGTTTTGTTGTCGTCTGTTCGAAATTGGCTAGCAACTCTGTGCCGGCATCATATCTCACAGGTAACTGGAAATGGTTAAGGAAGGCCATCGCTAGTTCGCCAAAAGAAGAGTATCGTGAGTGATCAAGCTCTATGTACCATTTCGCGACACTCCCGATAAGAGTGCGTTGAAACAATCAAAACTGGACGGAGTCATCTTTCAATGAGTTAGATGAACACCAAAGATGGAAAGTAGTCACGTGATCACCTGGATCTTCGTTAGGCTTGGCCTCGAACTTTGGAATGTCTGAAGGAAACTTCGTTGGCATAGGAGGCCAACGTGGATCGTGACAGATAGGATCATTTAACAACCTTGTCAAATCTGGCAAGTGTAATGTCTCCAGGAATGGTAGTTTGGGTTGCTGCTGATAGCCTGGAAAAAAGGGTCCTGGAGTTTGACTGGCACCAAGTTGCCACGAAAAGTGTGGTTGTTGGCCCGGATTCTGGTAGAAACCATGGCCCTGACCAACATAAGGGTTTTGCATCTGTGGAGACATCATTGGTTGATTCCCCATGAAGGACATAGGATGTTGGGCATTCATCGTGTTTGACGAACTTTGGGAAGGATTAACCCATGTCGGTCCTGCTGGGAGAGGCATAGAAGTCTGTCCGGGGTTCATTTGACTGTGGAAAGAATGACCCCAGAACGGCATTCCATAGGAGGGAACGGATCCTTGTCCTGAGTTCCAAGGTCCTGGTATATGTGCCCCCGGTGCAGGAATAGTACCCTGCACCGGAGTAGACTGTCCAAAAATGGGAGTGCCCCAAGACGGGAAAGCAGTGGATGCGAAAGTGTTGTTACCAAACGTCTCGTTCCAAACAAATGGTGACGAACCTACCGACAGATTTTGCGCAGGTGTTCCTTGACTCCCGACTCCAAATGAACTCATGTGTGCAGGCTGCCCGGCGGACTGTTGATGCAGACCACCAAGCGAAGGGGACAAAGGAGAGATATGACCTCCAGCGTAAGGAAAAGCATTGAAAGGGACAGGAATGCCCCCAAGTTGACCTTGCAGAGGAGAATTAGAGCTCCCTGCCCCCAGACCCAAAGTCTGTAATGTGAAGTGAGTGAGTGCAGGACTTGTGCCCGAACTAGGCATACCGTATGAAAATGGAGAGCCTGTCGCACTAGGTGTGAAGGGGTTTGTGGTCGCCGCGATAGATGGGGTTGGTCCACTGTGCGACGTAGTTGCGGTCAAGACCATGGTGGCCCAGACCGACGATAGCAAGTTAGGAGATGATTCTCCTGTGGTAGCAACGGTGGTGGGAATGGAAGAATTCCCAGAGGAAGTAACAGTGTTTGGTTCCATAACTGGGTGGGGCACTGACAGGCGTTCGTAAAATTGGATTGGTACAATGACTGATGGCCAAGTATCAGTGGTTGGGGTTTCAACCAAACCAAGATTGGCGGTTGATTCCTCCGGGAGTTGTTCGGGCTCAATGGTTTGTAACTCGGTTGCTTCGAAAGACCCTTGTTGGTCTAGCTTCCGCCTCAATGGTGGCGGGGGTGGCTCCAGTATAATCGGCGGCAGGCCCAGGAGCCTTCGTGACCGTCGGAGCTCGGGATCCTCCACTGTGTGAGAATATCCAAGACATGCTAAGGTATTCTACACGTTCAAACAGTAACACACACTAAAAAGAATCCCCTAAGAGATAAATCAAGCAAACACTAAACTAGTTGTAAGAACAGTTACAACAACCAACACTAGAGTAACTTACCGGTGCAAGTGCAACTCGAAAATGGAAGAACCCTCTGGGTATACTCTGCAAAGTGTGGCCCGATGTCTATCCTAGGTACCGCGGTATACCCCCGCAGTCACCTGTGTATGTCCCTAGAAAATATTGGCAACTAGTTTGCCAGCACGCGGACAGTCACCAGGCGGGTACAGTCGATAGTCGGGTAGACCACAATGAGCAGGGTATCAAGCCAAAAACCTATCAAGGATATCAAGATAAAATGGTCTGGAAGACAACTGAGGACCTCAAACGGATTCGAGACCCACAAATCTCTGTGGCAAATGAAAACGATGGAATCCCTCAACAACTCCTCGATATGTGTTCTCCACTACGCTCGGTCCAGCTTTGGAGGGGTTATCTCCGCTACCTTTCCTTACGCAACCTTGTGTTTATCCCCTATGTTAGAGGGGGGTCCCGGATAAATTCCACGTAACTGGACTTCTACACTCCCTATCACAGACTCCAATGTTTGGTTTTGAGTGGCCTTGGAGAATTTACTCTCCAACCTAATCCAAGGCCCTAGTCCTGAGCTAGTATATGAACCCTACAAACAAAAAGTCTAATAGATTTTAAATTAGCGTTGCTTTTATGGGATTTTTTACGTCACAAGGTATGAAGGTGAAACTGATGGTGTGTAAAGACTCAAAGCAAAATGAATAAAAAATGCTTGGAAACAAAAACTTTTACAAAAAAATGCAAAAATCAGCAACTTTTCACCAAGAAATATTTCTTTTTCTTTTCATTTTTTCTAAGATTTCATGCAGCAAACATAAAGGAATTTCACTCAAACTGCGAGCTACTTATGCTCTAAATGCACTGCAAAAACTTATGAACAAAAAGACTTCTTCCTAGCTATTGATGCAACAACACGATCTTCAAACAAAGAAGCAAATGAAAAAGAGATAATTTTTTTTTTATTTAAGTGCTAAATGAAGAAACAAAGGGAAAATGCCGACAAGCACAAAACCAAGAAAACAAAATAAAATTTTGGCTTAAAGCGCAGATCGCAAAGAACCAGAGCAAAGACGCACAATGGCAATCAAGAAAGCACCGACTCTTACGCTTGTCTAAAAACCATAAAACATAATCTTTCTTTTTTATCTTTTCTATCAACAATCAACTAAGAAAAAATAGGCTAAGGGTAAGAGGCCCTAACCTACTGACTGTGCAACCCTAAACTCAAACCCCTAAGAGGAACACTTCTCACCACAGGAGGGGATTACTGCCCCACCCTGATTGAAAAGAAACCACTCAAGCCCGCTACTGTCACTGAAACAGCACGCGTGCAAACTCGTGATGAGCTATAACAGAGCACGGGTACCCGCGGGCTACACTTGCACAGACCGCGTGTATGTATAAACTCCAAGATAAAACTAAACACAGGCAGCCCAGACCTGGAAGAGGCCTCTGGTATTGACAACCAGGGTCTCTTGAAGGCTTGGATGTTTCTTCTTTAATCAGAAAAGAAAAATAATCGCAAAGAATAACAAAACGCAATAAAGCAAACTGAGACAAGACTGTGAACCAACAAGACTCAGACAGGATCCAAAAAGCCCCCTGAGAATGTATAATTCTGATAGGGAAGAGGGGACTGCCTCTTAAGCTCTCTGACTCCTACACGCTACTGAAACCTCTACAGCTAGCGTTCACACGCGTGCTGTAGAAGGTTAGGGCGTGGGTTACACGCGTGCAGGCCTTCTACAGGCCGTGTGTACCTCTGTGTGTCCCGATAATGATCGTCAAGCAACAGTCAAGGAAAAAAAACTGGTATAAAGAACCATGTTCCCTGCTAGCTCTGACCTAACAAAAAACAGACCTGCAAAGAAACAGAAAATCTAATCCTTTAAACTACCCAAAAAACCTCAACCAAATCCGGAACACCCTAAAGAGTAAATATCCCCAGTGGAGTCATCGATTCTGTTGTTGGGAAATAATACCCTACGAACTAGCAAGCTAGTGTTAGACTTGCATGCAGATCATGACCTTAAAGAAATCACTTTTAACCTATCACCCCAGAACTTAAAACCCCTTTTTCACATACAAGCATGGAAAGGACCTACTAACCTTTTTACTGATGTTTGGTGTAGATCCTTCGTTGCGCTTTGTTTGCTTGCTTGCACTACTCCTTCCAAAGTAAACCTGCAATCAAGACAAAACACTACGCATGCATGCTATTTTTCTACTTGAGGGTTAGAAATTAAACATAAATTGCACAAATAATAAATAACTCATGCATTGGGACGGGAAAAGTATTCTTTTATTATCTTCAAAATGAATCAACTTACAATCAATGTTGAGACCGGCCACCATTCCTTGATCCTGATCCTGGGCTCCTCCTCTTCTTTGTCCTCCAACTACTTTGCGTTAATTCTCCTTAGGCTTGAGGAAAGGCTAAAGGGTTGGGACAAATGGATTCGGCAATTAGGCAGAGTTTCTTTGCTATATTTTTCCTCTTCCAAATAGTACCCCTACCCCTTCTTTTATAGGCTAGAAGGAGCTAGGGTTTTGGATGAACTCTCGACCATGCATGGCTGGGAGTTTCAGTTAACTGACCCATATATTTTTGTCCCATCGGCAACATTCCTGTTTTTTGTGCTTTGTTAGGTAAACACGGGCTGTAGTAGGCCTTCCAGCGTTCCAACACGTGCAGTAGTAGGCCTGCCAGCGTTCCAACGCATGCAGTAGTGGGTTAGGGTGCGTGTACCTTCACCCAAGAGGATTTTCAAAGAGGTTTTTCAGCAGATGTTTTGGCAATGAAGGGATATGAGTTGGCCTGATGCCAGGTAAGCTTGTGTGGTGCAATTTAGGGTTATAATAGCCGGCCCCTTTTGTCTAAGGGTAGATCCTAGAGCTTAAACATGTCAAGCCATGAAGGAAATTAAACCAATAAGTCCCCTATGTTCAATGGAACAAACTTTGCCTTCTGGAAAGTGAGAATGAGAACCTACATAATGGCTTTAGGAGTAGATGTCTGGGATGTGGTAGATACTAGTTATGTAAGGCCAGTTGTACTAGCTAATAAGGATGACAAGCTAGAATCTAGCTTCAACGCTAAGGCTATGAATGCTATCTTGAGTGGGCTTGCAGAAGCAGAATTCGTAAAAGTTATGCACCTAGGAACTACCAAAGAAATGTGGGACAAACTCATTAGCAGTTATGAAGGTAATGAGAAGGTAAAGGATGCCAAGCTTCAAACCTATAGAATACAGTTTGAATAGCTAAAGATGAAGGAAGATGAAACTGTTGGAAAATACTTTCTGAGAGTAGAAGAAATGGTAAATGCAATGAAAGCACTTGGTGAAAAAATTGAGGAACCTTCTTTAGTTCAGAAAATCTTGAGATCTCTCCCAGATAGGTTCAACCCAAAGGTCTCTGCTATAGAATAACTTAATGATCTAAAAACCTTGAAGTTTGATCAACTTCTAGGAACATTGAATGCATATGAAATGAGAATAGTTAAAGATAAACCCACCTCCAGAGAAGCATCATTTAAAGCAGACAAGAATGAGGATTATGAGCCCGATGAAATTGAAGAAAAAATTGTGAAGAGACTGAAGAAGGGATTAGGAAAATACAAAGGTAAACTGCCTTTCAAATGTTTCAACTGTGGTAGGATAGGTCATTTTGAAAATAAATGTCCCCACAAAGGAAAGGATCAGACATGTGATGATGAGGAGAAGTACAAACACAGAAATTTATTTAAAGAGAATAACTTTAAGAAGAAAAGTATTTGTGTAAACAATGATGATGATCCTTCAGATGATGAAGACAATGACTCCTCTATTGAAGATAAACCAAATGACTTCATACTTATGGCCAAAGAGGATTATGATAATAACAGCACAGGAAGTGATGCTAATGAGGAAGAAGTTATGGTTGACATGGAAGGAGAACTCATCAGTGCACTGGAAGAGATTGACAGACTAAGAATGAAGAACAAAAAGCAAAGACAATTGTTGATATAGTTCGAGAAATATAGTAAAGAACCTGATGAATACCTTGTCCTACTAAAAGTGGAATTAGAAGAGGCAAAGAAAAATGAAGACATTCTGAAATGACAGTTATCAGAAAAGAATGCAAGATATGAAGCCTTAGAACAAGAAGTAGTAAAAACTAGGAAAGAGATGGAGAAGTTTCAAGCCTTGTATAATCATAATCTGTCAAGTATCAAAGCCTCATAAGGATTAGCCACCATTCTGAATCAGCAAAGGAATCTAAAGCTAAAAACTGGATTGGGTTATGAAGAGGGATCAAGTAGTGGTAAGCCAAGAAACAAAGAACCCATCAAGTTTGTCAAATCTAAAACCAATGACAACAACAAACCTACAGAGACAAAGGAAGACAATCAGCCGCCCAGGACAAGTAAAGAAAAAGGTGCCAGTACTGAATCTGTAAAACCAATAAATAATGCGCTCCCTACTGAAAGACGTCATCAGCATGGAAGAAATCAATTTTCTCAAAGAAGACAACCATTTTCCAGGTACAAAGAAATTTTCTATGGCTATTGTTTCTACTGTTCTAACTTTGGTCACAAAGCTGTAAATTGTTCCTTAAGACTTAGACATGAGAAATTAAGATTTCAAAGGAATAAATACTTGTCACAACAAAGAATGATACAGCCAAGTAACAAACCTTCACAGATTGAAAATTGCCAAATTAAGTCTAGGGACATGCAACTAAGGAGGTCAAGAAATAATCAACAATCAATGAGTAGACAACACTGCAACAATAATTTTAACCTATTGAACAATGATATTGAATGCTACATCTATCATAACTATGGACATAAATCTGTTGACTGTCGATTAAGGAACTATGAACCAGATTTGAATTCCCCTGCTGAAAATGTCAAGGTTTGGAAGAAGAAAGAAAGTGACAAGTGTGGATTAGTGTTGTCAGCTCAAAGAAAAATGAACCCTTGGTATATAGACAGTGGATGCTCCAAACATATGACGGGAGACAAAGGTAAGTTTATATCTCTAAGTGAAATAAAATCAGGAAACGTAACCTTTGGAAATGATGCTCTAGGTAAAATAAAGGGTAAAGGGGTGGTGAGTTTAAATAATGGAAAAGGAAAATCCCAAGATGTTCTACTTGTAGATGGGCTGAAACATAATCTGCTCAGTGTAAGTCAAATGTGTGACAGAGGATGTGAAGTGGTGTTCACATCCAAGGACTGCAAGATAAAGTTTGTAAACTCAGGACAAGTGGTGGCCAAAGGCATAAGGACATAAAATAATGTATATTTGTTGAAAGAAAATAGAGAAGAATGTCATCTAAGCAAACATGATGAAAGTTGGTTATGGCATAGGAGACTTGGACATCTAAACTTATACCACTTAATCAAAACTCAAAAATCTCGAGGCAGCAAAAGATCTGAGAATATCAAAGCCCCAAGATTCAATGGGTAAACCCCGCCAAGTAGGAAAGCTAAACAGGACACAATTTAATTCCAAGAGCTTTACTTCAACAGAGAAACCACTCCAACTAGTTCATATGAATTTATGTGGACCATCAAGACAGGAAGGCATAGGGAAAGAAAACTATTTCATGCTGATTATTGAGGATTACTCCAGACTTACTTCAGTTGCCTTTCTCAAGGAAAAAGATGAAGCATTTGAGAAGTTTAAAATGTTTAAGGCTTTAACTGAGACTCAAATAGGCAATAGGTTAAGGACAGTAAGATCAGACTGAGGAGGAGAGTTTATGTCAAGTGACTTCAAGGAATTCTGTGATAAACATGGGATCAAGAGAGAATACACAATCCCAAGAAATCCACAACAAAATGGAGTAGTTGAGAGGTAAAACAAAACAGTGCAGGAAATGGCCATGTCAATGATGAATGAGAAGAACATTAGCCAAACCTACTGGGTAGAAGCAATACACACAGCAGTCCATGTTCTTAACAAATCCCACCTCAGACCACAAAGTGACAAGACACCTTATGAACTGTGGTATGGGAGACCATCTTCAATTAAACACTTCAAAGTCTTTGGGAGTAAATGTTACATAAAGAATAATGATGAGAACCTTGGCAAATATGATGACAGGGATGACGAAGGTATATTCTTAGGGTATACTACAAATAGTAAAGAATGCAAATGCTATAATAAGAGGCTACATAAAATGGTCAACTGTATTGACGTAAAAGTTGATGAAGGAATCCCAGCAAGAGAGGTGTATAGTAATGAGTGTTCTACAGAAGACACAGCTAAAGATGAAGATGAATAGGTCCAAGAATCAGAAAACGAAGACTCTGAATCAGATGAAGACACAGATACTCAGACAAACTCAAATCAGCAGACAACATCAAATTCCTCCTCCAGAATCACTCAAAAGAACCATCCTGCAAGTCAAATAATTGGTGAAAAAGACAAAGGTGTACAAACCAGGAGAAAACTAATCAAAAACACCTAACAATCACATATAGATCTCATATCCAGGCTGGAACCCAAGAATTTTAATGAAGCTAGGAAAGATGACCATTGGGTTAAAGCAATGAATGACGAACTTGATCAGATTGAGAAAAAAAATACGTGGGAGATGGTTCATAGACCTGAAGGTAAAAATATCATTGGCTCCAAATGGATATTTAAGAATAAGTTGAATGAGCAGGGACAAGTTGTCAAGAACAAAGAAAGATTGGTCTGTAAAGGGTATGCTCAGTGTTAAGGTCCTAACCCGCACATAGGTAGATCAATGTATTCGAATGTAATAAAGGTCAATATTAATAAGGCCTTTCAATAAAATAGAATAAGGCAGATGTAAGAAGACCTAATAGAAGCTTTCACTTCTAGAAGGATCTTCCTCTAGATGCTTCTCTTAATAGACATATTTAGTATAAATAAGGGTCGAGGGTATGAAAACCCTAGTTTGGAGATTATTGTAACAAAGTGTTGCTCGATTGGAGGTTGCCCCCTCGAAGAGGCCTGTGAACATTGCTTTTTGAATCAAAGTGTTATTTCTATTGTTGTTCTTATATCATTTATGTGTTATTGTGAATATTATGTTGGATATTTTATTTTTATTCTGCCATTTCTAGCATTTTATTTCTATTCTGCATATTTTATATATCTGGTATCTTGCAAGTGGTATCAGATCACTTTCCTTGGCAGAAATTGTGGGTATTTTTTTTTCAAGGTAGAGACGTATTCCGGTGTCATTAAGCCACAGAGATATGTCGTTACGCGCATAAACCCACAGCTGAGGGATTCATACACGCAAGAAATACAAGTGGTTCTTAAGCACACATCTGTTGGCCACCCTTGTAACCCCTGTTGGTACCCCTTCAAGTGGTAGCACATCAGACAACACCTGTGTAAGGATCAGCCTAGATTTCCTGAAGCCCTCTTTAGATAAACCTATCGGTCGTCGGACTGCTATAGTGTCACTGAGAACAGCACTCGGGAAGATACTCTCTAGTACCTGGGTAGTTGGGTAGTACGGCTAAGGGTACGGTCTATCCTCCTTAGTTATTTCCCTGAGATATTGGGCCGAGTACTACTGTTGGACCCCACATGTATATCAGAGAGCTATAGCACAAGGAAAACCCTTGTCTATAGAACCCTTGAATACCTAACCCTTGGGGAACATAAACATAAACATAAACAAATTAAACCGGTGAGATCTATTGTCGTGCATCTGTGTTCGGGTTGCCAAGTAAATACACATTTCTTTCTGGTTAAGAATTTGGGGGTTTCAGCACTGCAGCATTCTTCATACCTAAGTATAACCCTACAGTTGTAAAAAAAATAATAATAAATAAATAAATAAAGTCTGGAAATTTTTTCACCATTATTTGAGACCTATTCCATTAGATTCATCCCTTCTCCCTTATCACATCCATCCATATCATTTTTCTGCAAAACTTTATGACCCTTCCCGCTCCCTTTTCAGTTCACCCATTCTCGTGGCCCATACCCGTAGCCAAGAACTAGAGTCTCGCTTCAACACCTTGCAATCTGGTTCCTCGAGACCCAACAAGAAGTGAAACAACTTAGTGCTACGATTGTCTCACATGATACATCCATCAATACCACCATAAATGCATCCATAAATGCAGTCGTGCAGTCCACAATGGCGGAAGAAGTCAAACACGAACTGACCACCCAACTTGAATCTATCTTTGCATCACTCTACACCAAACTCAAGATCCCTACCGATGACTCTTTTCTTGATGCACATACAAAGACTGAAGGTGAAACTTCTTCCCATTCCTTTCAGCGTCATCACTTTCAATGGGACATACGCCTTCCACGGGTGGATGTAACCAAATTTGATGGCTTGGACCCCACTGGTTGGGTCACCCAAATGGAACATTATTTCTCTCTCTACAACATTATAGATGACTTGTCCAAACTCCGGTATGGTGTTCTCCATCTAGATCAAGAACGTTGGCAATGGTGGAAATGGAGAAAAACTTCACGTCAAGGGTATATTGCTTGGACCCAATTTGTGACTGAGATTTATGAACGCTTTGACACTGACACCAACCATTTGGGCGCTTTGACACTGACACCAACCATTTGGGCCGTTTGACAAAATTGAAGCAATCAGGCACAGTAGAAGACTTCATAGTTGCATTTGAGTGCCGATCTTTTCGAACAGAGGGCATGACTGATGCTTTATTTCGAGAGTGTTTTATCAGTGGCCTCAAGGAGGAGATTCAGGCCCATGTCCTCATGGCTTGACCTACAACTTGGGTGGAGGGTACTAAAAAAGCTAAAGAAGCACAACAAATTGTTTCCTCTCAAAACCGTAAGCCTTCCTTTATCCCTCACCCTAAACCAGTAAACCCCACTACTCCCTCCGCCCCATTAAAGATCCAAAAATTGACCAGGGATGAAATGGATGAACACCAATTCAAAGGCCTCTATTATAATTGTGATGAAAAATATTCCCCAAGCCACAAATGTAAGGAACAAAATCTTTTTATGGCCATCTCTGAGGATATTCTAGAAGAGGATGTTGACACTCCCCTTGTGCCTGAGTCACCAGAAATCACTGACATAAACCCTCCCTCCGACCCTCCTGAAGTGGAACCTATCATTTCCCTCAATTCTCTCACCAGCTTCTTTGCCCCCCAAACCCTCAAGTTAATCAGTTACATCAAGCACCGAAAGGTCATAATTCTGGTTGATAGTGGCAGCACCCACAATTTTATTCATCGCAGCATTGCCCAAGAAACCCATTGCTACATCCATGTTGTCAACAATTTCCAAATCATGATTGCCAATGGTGGTTCTATGAAATGTGGCGGGCCCTATGAAAATGTGCACCTCCAAATTGGTGACTACCACCTAAAATCCTATATGTTTGCTATTGACATGGGCAGTTGTGACATTGTGTTGGGTGCAGACTGGCTAAGAACTTTGGTTCCCATTCTCATGGATTTTTAGAACTTAACCATGCAATTCGACCAAGGAGGCCACCAATATAAATTCCAAGGCATCATTGTTGGTTCACTTGAGGTCATCAGTTCTCATCGCATGGAAAAACTGCTCAAAAAAGGTCATTCTGGTGTCATTGCCCAACTCCATGCCATACAAGCCACAGAGACACCCCCAGTGCCCCAAGACCTCCAAGCCCTCCTTTCTAAACATCAAATGGTATTTTCCACTCCCCAAGGACTCCCTCCTTCCTGCGGTGTTCATGATCATTCCATTCCCCTTGTCCTAGGAAGCCTTCCCCCCAATATCCATCCATATCGCCACCCCTTTCCACAAAAAAATGAAATTGAAAAAATGGTCCAGGAACTTCTTACTGTCGGCATAATTCGTCCTAGCATGAGCCCTTACTCCTCTCCGGTCATCATGGTACTGAAGAAAGAAGGTTCTTGGAGAATCTGTCTTGACTTTCGTGCTCTCAACAAACTAACCATCAAAGACAAATTTCCCATTACTGTCATTGATGACCTCCTGGATGAATTGAGTGGAGCCCAATTCTTTACCAAACTTGATCTTTTCTCGGGCTATCACTAGATACGTATGAAAGAGGCCGACATTCCCAAGACTTCCTTTTGCACTCATGAGGGCCACTATGATTTTTTGGTCATGCCCTTTGGTTTTTGTAACTCCCCCTCCACCTTCCAGAGCCTCATGAACCATGTCTTTCGCCCTTTTCTCCATCATTTTGTCTTAGTTTTCTTTGATGATATCCTCATCTATAGAAAAACCTGGACATACCATCTTACTCATGTGCATCAAGTTCTCTGCCTACTCTCTCAGCACCAACTTTTCCTGAAACAGTCCAAATGTGCTTTTGGTGCCTCAGAATTAGAATACTTGGGTCATCTAGTGGGAAAGGATGGCGTCAGGGTGGACCTGAAAAATATTGAAGCTATGCAAGACTAGCCGCACCCAAATACTCTCAAAATCTTGCATGGATTTTTGGGCCTCATAGGATATTATCGCAAGTTCGTTAAGAACTATGGAAAGATTGCAGTACCTCTCACAACTCTCCTAAAAAAGAACTCTTTCACTTGGACTCCAACAGCTGCTCAAGCTTTTCAAACCTTGAAGACGGCCATGTGCACCACTCCGGTTCTGGCCCTTCCCGACTTCACAAAGACCTTTGTGTTGGAATGTGACGTCTCAAGGAAAGGAATTGGCGTTGTCCTTATGTAAGAGGGTCGACCTTTGGACTTCACTAGCAAGCAACTATCTGAAAGGAATCTGGGCAAACCCATTTATGAAAAAGAAATGTTGGCAATTCTGCATGTCGTTGAGTTGTGGTGTCCTTATCTCTTGGGGAAACGCTTCCAAATTAAGACCAACCATCAAAGCCTCAAGTACTTTCTAGAACAATGCATTTCCTCCCAGGAACAACAAAAATGGGTGACTAAGCTCTTTGGATATGATTATGAGATCATTTACAAGAAGGGCAAAGACAATGTCGTGGCGGATGCACTGTCCCAGAAATATGAAGACGAAGGATCCCTTTTTTCCCTTTCCTTCATTGTACCCGATTGGCTCCAAGCTGTGTGCCAGGAATGGCTTCAAGATACCAAAAGTTTGCATCTAACCAGCAACTATAGAACAAGGCTCTGGCTCCCCTAGGGTACTCCTAGCTCCAGGATGAGCTTCGATACAAAGGCTACTTGTATTTAAGTAAACAATCCAAGGCTCAAATCCACGGTACTTTTTGAGCTTCATGCTACACCCACAGCGAGACACTTAGGGTTCACCAAAACATATGACTGAGTCAAACGTTCTTTTTTTCTGGGATGGTATGAAACAGGACATCCGTAAGTTTGTCGTTGAATTTGAGGTGTGTCAACGCAACAAGGGAGAAACAGTCAAATCTCTAGGCACCCTCCAACCACTTTCGATTCCCCCTGCTATTTGGAAGGATATCTCTATGGACTTTATTACAGGCTTACCCAAATCAAGGAATAAATCAGTCATAATGGTGGTGGTGGATCGCCTTTCCAAGTATGCTCATTTTTGCGCTCTTCACCACCCATTTAATGCATCCATGGGGGCTCAAATTTTCATGGACCAGGTCTTCAAGCTTCATGGCATGCCGCACTCTATTGTTTCTGATCGAGACCCAACTTTCACAAGCAATTTCTGGCAAGAACTGTTTAAGCTACAAGGCACACAATTGCATCTCAACTCAGCTTATCATCCCCAGACGGATGGTCAAAAGGAAGTTGTCAACAAGTGTTTGGAAACATATTTGAGGTGCTTTGCCTCTGAAAAACAACACCAGTGGGCTCAATGGTTACCCCTCATTGAATGGTGGTACAACAATACATACCATACAACCACTTGCATGACTCCTTTTGAAGCGGTATATGGACAGAAGCCACCTTCAGTTCTCTCATACTTACCGGGTACCTCGAAGGTCCAGGCGATTGACCAAGCACTTACAGTCTAAGAGGATATCCTTCTTACCCTTAAAGAGAACTTGGTCATGGCACAGAATAGAATGAAGCAGCAAGCAGATCAATGCTGCTCTAAACGTCAATTTGCAGAAGGGGATCAGGTGTTTATGAGACTGCAACCATATAAGAAAACTTCCCTCAAGGCCGAGCATTGTCAGAAGCTAGCACACAAATTTTATGGCCTTTACACAATTCTCAAGTGTTTGGGACAAGTCGCATATCAGTTAGCTCTGCCCAGTTAGTCGAAGCTACATCTTGTTTTTCATATTTCATGCTTGAAGAAGTTGATTGGAACCAGGTGCCAAATTCAAACCAACCTTCCAGAGTTAGCTGAAGAAGGATCCATTTGGCTACAGCCAGAAGCAATTTTGGACCAGCGTGAGCGTCGCCTGTGTCAGAGAACCATCAAGGAAGTGCTAGTACAATGGAAAGATATGACTCCAACATATGCCACTTGGGAACCAGCTACCATTCTGCAGCAGTTTCCACATCCCAAGCCTTGAGGATAAGGTTGTTTTTAAGGGGGCGGACATGTTAAGGTCCTAACCCGCACATAGGTATATCAATGAATTCAAATGTAATAAAGGTCAATATTAATAAGGCCTTTCAATAAAATAGAATAAGGAGGATGTAAGAAGACCTAATAGAAGCTTCTGCTTCTAAAAGGATCTTCCTCTAGATGCTTCTCTTAATAGACATATTTTGTATAAATAAGGGTCAAGGGTATGAAAACCCTATCTTGGAGATTATTGTAACAGAGCGTTGCTCGATTGGAGGTTGCCCCCTCGAAGAGGCCTGTGAACATTTCTTTCTGAATCAAAGTGTTATTTCTATTGTTGTTCTTATATCATTTATGTGTTATTGTGAAGATTATGCTGGATATTTTACTATTATTCTGCCATTTCTAGCATTTTATTTTTGTTCTGCATATTTTATATATCTGGTATCTTTCACTCAGATAGAAGGACTAGATTTTGATGAAACATTTGCACCCATAGAAATATTAGAATCTATTAGAATGTTTCTTGCCTATGCTTGTCATAAAAGGTTTAAAGTCTATCAAATGGATGTCAAGTCAGCTTTTCTAAATGGAGATTTAAGTGAACAAGTCTATATGGAACAACTAGAGGGTTTTGAACTGTCTGATAACCCTGACTTAGTATGCAAGATGAAGAAATATTTATATGGGTTAAAACAAGCCCCTCGAGCATGGTATCACAGACTGGATACGTATCTCAAAGACAAAGGGTTCAAGAGAGGAAAAGTTGAGAACAATCTGTATATCAAAACAGAGGATAATGATCTACTCATCGTATTGGTATATGTAGATGACATCATCTTCGGATGTAATAAGGATTCATTGGTACAATGGTTTGCTTCTTCCATGGAGTCTGAGTTTGAAATGTCTATGATAGGTGAACTATCATTTTTTCTTGGTCTGCAAATTACTCAGAGGTCTAAAGGGATGTTCATTTCTCAAGAAAAATATCTAAGAGAAATGTTGAAAAGGTTTCAAATGGAAGACTCTAAACCTGTGGGCACACCTATGGTTACTAGATGAAAATTAAGTAAGGATGATGACTCACCTGATGTTGATCAAAGTTCATATAGATCAATGATCGATAGCCTGTTGTACATCACAACATCTCGCCCAGACATAATGCATGTTGTTGGAATGGTTGGAAGATATCAGTCTACACCTAAACAGAGTCATTTGCTAGTTGTCAAAAGGATATTCAGATATTTGAAAGAAACAATGAATTATGGCCTATGGTATCCTAAGAATCAGAATTTTCAATTATCAGCCTACTCAGATGTTGATTGGGCTAACTACGTGGATGAAAGGAAAAGCACGAGTGGAGGTGCGTTATTCTTAGGAGATTCTCTAGTAGCATGGTTGAGTAAAAAGCAAGGTTCCATTTCTTTATCAACTATAGAGGCAAAGTACATTGATGTTGCTACCTGTTGCACTCAGGTATTATGGATGATTCAGACACTTGCAGACTTGGAGGTAAAATATGTTGCACTGGTCCCAATTCATTGTGATAACACTAGTGCCATCAGTGTGTCCAAGAATCTTGTATTCCACTCCAAGACCAAGCATATTCCCATAAAATACCATTTTCTGAGAGAGAAGGTCACCAATCAGATTTTTTAGGTCCATTACATTCCAACCACAGAACAAATTACAGACATCTTTACTAAACCCCTAGCCAAGACCCCTTTTGAATATCTCCGACAGAAGCTGGGTGTCATCTTGTCTCACATCTAAGAGAGTCCATCTTCTTACGGGGAGTTTGTATTGGTTGAATATCTGATACCTCTTAAACATACTACAACAGCTCAGGGGGAACGTGTTTTCTTTGACATTGATGTCAAAGGGGGAGAAAAGGAATGGTATGGACCGGATGCTACAGTTGGAGGTCCAAACAGATTAGCGCAACCATTCAGGGTTGCCATCAATGCCAAAGGGGGGTATTGTTGGCATGTTTACAAGAAGAGCGTGCTTGTCATTGATGGAAAGAACAGCAACAAATGATGGCAAACAAGCAAGCAAGGAAGATCAGCATTCAGGCACGCAAGGAAGAACAACAGCGATTGAAAGGCAAGATCGAAGCGTTGATCTAACTCCATTTTGGAGTATCGGATACCGGGATTTCGGATACCGGGAGATGGAGATGTCAAGAACTCTCACCACAGGAGTCCCGAAGTCGCGAAGTGCGAAAAGTTTAAAAGATGATCCGACTCCATTTCGGAGTATCCAATACCAGGATTTCAGATACCGGGAGATGGAGAGGTCAAGAACTCTCACTATAGGAGTCCTGAAGTTGCAAAGTGAGAAAAGATGAAAAGCTAACCTGACTCCAGCTTAGATTTTTGCAGATCGGGACTTGAAGGTGTCGATAACTTTCACATCAAGAATGTTGAAATCGCGATATACAAAATCTCAAAGTGATTTGGGTCGACAAATCCAGGAGGTGAATGTAGCATACCACGTCAGAAAGGACAGGTGGAAGACTATGACACGTGGCACGATCAGACATCGAAAAGTGTCAAGTTGATTTGGAATTTCAGGCCACTGGAAATCACAATTCTGAGTGACACGTGGCAGCCACTCGAGTCACGACACATCATCGAGTGACACAAGACTGACCTCACTCCGAGAGTTTTTGCTTCGGGATTTTTAACTCCATCACTCCCCAAAGTCTCGAAGGATGAAGTCCTGGGGTAGAGAATAGTCATCCAATCACCATGGATTGTGGACCGTTGATCTGGAGATCAAAGAGTTGTAGAGAAGATCTTGAATCGGCAAGCTCCATTTCGGAGTTTTGGGGATCGGGCAATGGAGCGTAAAGAAATCCTCACATCAAGGATGTCGAAATGACGAATTTTGAAATCGCAAAAGTGCTTTATGGATAAGCGCTTAGACACCGATGGTGGTCACATTGTCAAAGAGTTGTAGAGAAAATCTTGAAGCAGCAAGCTCCATTTCATAATTTCGGGGACTGCGACTTGGAGACTCGAGATACCTCGCAACAGGAATTCGCGACATGCGAAACGCTGAAATGTGAAATCGCAAAAGAACGTTATGGATAAGCGCTCGGTCACCTCTCGTGGTCACATGGTCAAGATATGGAGAGCAGAGTTATAGAAGCCAAGCTCTATTTTGGAGCTCGTGACATGGAAAGTCGAGACAACTCATCACAGAATCTCTGAAATGTGAAAGTGTGAAATATGCTTTTGGTGTAAGCTGTAGTCACAGTCGTTGGTCACATCAGCGGAAGATAAGGGAAGGAGCTAGTGCAGACAAGCTCCTTTTTGGATTTTCAAGGATCAGGACATGGAGTGTAACAAAATCTTCACCGCAGTGATCCCAAAAGGTCGAATTGCAAAATGGAAAAATAAGCGCGAGACCCATCATTTATGATCCAACAGTGCAGGTTATTCAGGAATATGATCAAAGGGCTATTGTTTCTCTTCATAGTTAATCGATCAGTGGCAATTCAGTTTCTGAAGTGCTCTTTGGAGGTTCACAGTGTAACTGCTAGAAACCACTGATGGTTTATGCCAGAGGACTCGAAGAGACTTCTGTGTGATTTCCAGAGGAGCTGAAGAGTCTCAAGGAATCTGCCAGTGGAATGAAGACTGTTCATGGAGGAAATTGACAGATGGATGAGAGTTGAAGTCTATCACTGCAACAGAGAGGATGAGCTCGACTGTGACAGAGAAGACAAAGAGTCTCAACTATTGGAGAGGCTAAGGAATCTCAGCATAACACCCAGTGAGGATGGACACATGGGTTTAATAGATAGAGAAGTTGAAGAGTTACAATGATGAACAGGCAGAGCACTTGACATGAAGAGCGTGCAGAAGCATTGTGCACAGGGATGCATAGGGGAACAGAGACTATAAGAAGGTAGAAGAAAGAAGAGATGGTTGTTGTTGTTGAGAGGGCTTCAGGAGTGTAGAAGGAGGAGTGTGCAGCAACTGAAATATAGTAGAATAATGGTGCATTAAAGGGACATGCCAGATAGTGCATAAATGGAGAAGGACATAAAGTGTAGAGAAGGGTGAAAAAGACACTGATGCAGATAGAGAAACGGAGTGTAGCAGAATAGTGATGAGACTGGTAATCCATTCAAGAAATTTATATCGTTGTAATAAGTTTTAGTAACAAAGATTAATATTTCAGGGTGGGAGGGAGGTGCTAGGGAGGATTGTTGTCCTCAGAAGTTCAAGTGGGTGCTTGAACACAGGGAGTTGTAGCTTCCATCTGATTGCAACCAAAGAAACTAGGGTGGCAAGGTGGTGCAAGGGAGAATTGTTGTTCTCTGTTTTACAAGTTGGTGCCTATATGATCGGAAGTTGGTGCTTCCATCCAGTTGGTGATGGAACACTTGGGGAGTTGGTGCTTCCTTCTAGTTGGTGCTAGATAAACACAGGGATTTGGTGCTTCCTTCTAGTTGGTGCTAGAGAAACACAGGGAGTTGGTGCTTCCTTCTAGTTGGTGCTAGAGAAACCAGAGAGTTGGTGCTCTCAACAAGTAGCAGCTTGCAAAACAGAGGTTGCAGCCTCATTATGAGTTGGTTCTCATATGTATGATAATGTAAAGATTACTTGTCATATAAAGAAGAAGAGGTTTTTACCCTCTATGGGTTTCCTCAGGAAATATATGTATCTGTGTATCTCATATGTGCGACTGATGTTGAATGCGCTATTACTTATTTCACTGCATTATTGTGATTTTCATTGAGTACTTTGTAAAGAGTTTAAAATAAGAATAATTGTTTAAGCACAGTAACAATTGATTCACCCCTGCTCTCAGTTGTCCAACAAAATGAAAGTGTTATATCAATGTAGCATTATCATCCAATAGTTGCAGAGTAAATAAACAATGAACAAATGATCAATCATACACATACACAGTACACCGGTGTTTTACGTGGAAACCCAAAGTGGGATAAAACCACATAATGATTTTTCTTATATGTCTTTAAGAATTGCATTCATTGGAAGCACCAACTTCCTTTGTTTTCCAGCTGCAACTGGAAGGAGGCTCCAACCCTCTAGTTTCCTAGGCTACAACCTAAGGGAATCTCCAACTCCCCAATTCTCTGGCTACAACCAGGAGGAGGCTACAACCCCCTATGTTCTTCAGCTACAACCGGAAGGTGGATACAACCACTTGTCCTTGCCCCATCCAACCGCCCTGACGTATAAGTAGAATGATGGAACCACTATCACACTATCACTGTGAGATATATTGTTGTAAACCTGTACCAATAAACCTGTACCAATAAACCTGCACCAAACAACATGTACCAATAACCTGAACCATGCATAAATCTATACCTCAACCTGTAATCAACCTGTACCATAAAAAAGTGCATCAACAATGCACCAACTTGTACCAAAAAACATGTAATCAAACTGTACCATAAACAAGTGCATCAACCATGCACCAAAATGTACCTCAACCTATACCATGAACAAGTGCATCAACCATGCACCAAACCTGTCCAAACAACCTATCACAACAACTGGTCTCATCAATATTATCTACCAAATCATATCTACTCACCAAGACCAATCACCAAGACAACTCTCAAAGATGTGCATCAACCAAGCATAACACAACAACTCATAATCATCGCCAAGATCAATATGTGCTTCTAATAATACACCAAGACTAGTATGTTACATCATCCATAAACCATGTGTCAAAAACACTCCTAAAAAGTCCCTCCAACCATGTATGAAGTATGTACCAATCATGTATCAACTACTCATCAACTATGACTCATCAAGATGTACCAACATCATCAACTATACACCTCATGTATGTGCCAACTCATCAACTACTTATCTCAACCATGTACCCAACATGTACCTCAACCAAAATACCTCATCAATTTCATCATCCAAATCTAATTTTTAACTCTGTAATAGACCTGGTGTATATGATCACATACCTGCAAACCTTCCTTAACTTTAACAACAAGAGACTAGCATATTCATCAAACTTTACTTTAGTCTCACGTGACTAATTTTGGATTAGTCAAAAACCCTAACTTGCAATAATCATAACTATGTACCTATAATGAATAAATATCTGAAAATGGTACACAATGTTCGTCAGTGTCGTTTATGAAATTCCTCCAGATTTCACTACTTGGAACCTCTCAGAAAAGGAGTTATAGCAAAAATGGCATACCTTGTTCAATTATGGCTTATTCTAGAGAGAGAACTTGTAGAGAATGCCTTGCACGGAATGTTTGTTGTATGGATCTAAAATTTGTACACAAAATACTAAAGATTGTACTATAACCAACACATTTGGTCTTACTGAATTTGGATCTGTTATGAAGAAATTATGACGTTTTTACCCTACACACCTATTTTAGACTAGTTTTAGGACTAGCCACAAACCTTATTTTCCACGGCGTGTAACTCCAAAAATACAATGACCCACAATATGAAATTTGTATCACAGCTACTTGGATATGTTTCTCTATGGCCTCCCAATTTCATGGTCTGAATCATTCTAGAAAATAAATTATTGTGAAAATGGTGAGATGACATGTAAATAACATACCTTAGAAAACATCATCAAAAGAATTTATCCTCCCTTGAATTTCGACCTTCTTTACTTCACCTTCCCTCTGAAATTCGGATTAGATATCATTTGGTTACCTCAATCACCTATAGATATCCAATATGCTTAAGTGTGATTAAAATGAGAGAGCCTTGCATCTTATTTATACTTTCATGTAGCTTCCTCAAGGGGTTACCATTTAACCATCTTAACCCACTTTCCTTATTTTAGGGTTAACCCACTTCTAACCACTTGTCCACTTAGTAATTTCTCCATTAAATTTATTATTTAAATAATTTATTTTGTATTCACTTTGACTTATAGTACACTCATCACTTCACTTTATTATTTACCTTCTAAAATCTCTTAAACCACTTTGACTACTTTGACCTTTTGGGGCTTCTAGATGACTCATGAGGGTTCTCCAACTTCACATGGACATAAATCTCTAACCATGAGGAGTTATGTGGCGTTCCACATACTACCAGAAATGACATGAAATGTATTATCTATATAGAATATTCTTACCTACAAATATATCAAAACTCATACCATTATCCATAAAACAAACTTGGTTCCATTACCCAAACCTTTCTCCAACTTCACATGGCCATAACTCTCTAACCGTGAGGAGTTATGTAACGTTCCACATACCACCAGAAATGGAATGACATGTACTATCCATATGAAATAGCCTTACCTACAAATATATCAAAAATCATACCATTATCCATCAAAAAAACTTGGGTCCATTACCCTAACCTTTGTTCTACCAAAATTCATTATCGGGCTTTCTTCAAGGGTTGACATCAATGAAAACCAACCCAAATAATAAAAAATCTCCCCATTTGGCATTGATGACAAAAATCTAATGCAATACTGAATTCATATCACTCATACTCCCCCTATGACCATCTCTCCCCTTGGAACCATGCCTATGTGCTCTTTCTCTAAGCCTGCATCTGATAAATCTATCCCCTTTTGTCATCAATGGAAAAGTTATATTTCCATTTGGGGTTTCTCCCCCTAACTGAACTATCCGTGGGGATACTCCCCCTGACTGAACTCTTCCTGAAACTGATCTCCCAACATGAATTGTCCTCTTTGTGGTGTTTCCTCATGTAGATCTAAGACATATAAGATAAGCATTCAAAAGTATTCATTTTGCAGTATAAATTACTATGAATATCTAGCGAAGATACTCAAAGGATTCTCTTGGAAGTGGTCTTGTAAAAATGTCTTCCACTTGTTCTTTTGTGTCCACATATTCAACTCTGATTTTCTTCTCTGCAACTTTCTCCCGTAGAAAGTGATACTTTATTGTAATGTGCTTCGTCTTGGAGTGCATCATCGGGTTCTTTGAGATACTGATGGCACTTGTATTATCACAATAAATTGGAATGGTCTCATCATACTTAACCTATATATATATATCAAATTTTGTTGCATCTATATTGTTGTAGGAAAATCTCCCTGCGGACAGGTAGATTGCCTCAAAGAGCTAGACCCTAACTCTAAGACAGAAAGTGCTTAACGTGGACACTGACTTCCTTTCAGATCTACACAAACTAATAAATGAGAAGAAAGGATGATAGAGGTACCTTTTAATCGGCGTTTGTCCCTGCACGCTCCGAATCGAGCTTCGAACTCTCGCTCCTCACTGAATCCTGTAGACATACAAAGTACGACCACTTCCTACTCTATTGATATTAGCTTGAAAATAGATCTATCTATCAATGATAAGTTCATGTAAGATCAAACACAAACTAGAAAGAAACAGGCCAAGCAAATTATATTAATGAGGACAAAACATTGCTTACAACCATGGATTGATTGCAGCAACTCTTCCAAGTCCTCCTTGTCTACCCCTTGCTCAAAAGATCCACGATCTGAATGATGATAGCTTCACCAATTGTTCCCTATGAGATCATAGGTCTCTTTCTTCCAAAATATCTCTGTTCCAGCACCACTTATGAGTTCATAAGTTTGGTGTGATTCTCCTTTTCCATTCCTCTTTCACCATTAGAAAGCTTGCTTATATAGCCTTGGAGAGGCTTTAACCACTTGAGATATCCTTGGGGAAGTTGAGGATTTGCCTCCTTCAGTTGAGGATCTACCCTAAGATCATGGATGGACTAGGGATTCGAATCCAACTGCCTTCCAAGAATGAAAAGATGCTTCCCCCATTCATCTCAACAACTTAACAACTGCCCAGAATAGGTAGCGCTCCCTCAAAAGGACCATCAGAGCGTTGTAGCGCTCCCTTGTAGGCTTTAGGGGGGCACCAGTGCTCTCAAAATCTATAGCACTCCCTCAAAAGGGCCAGAGGATCTTTATAACGCTCCCTGACAGTGTAAGGGGGAGCATCTGCGCTCTGAGATAGTGTAAGGGGGAGCACTCCCCTCCAAAAACTCAGTTTTTGAGGTTCTTTCAGATGGAAAAAGGTTTGTAAGCCTACTGACTCATTTCTCCTCTTCCAAATCAAATGTTTGAGGTGTTTCAAGTGTCCTTCTCATGTCGTTATAGGCACGACATAGGCATCATGGCAGTATGCTTCCCTGACACTTTACGACACGTGTGAGCAACATGCGACACTTGCGACCTTGTGAGCAAAATGCGACACTTGCGACCTTTGTAATGATGACACTTGCGACACTATCAAAGTGAGTATTTTTTATGTGTAACAGATTGCCCCCCAAAGTATGAAGTTAGAATATAGGAACTGATAACTGAAATACTTTGTAGACTTTCAAGCAAGGGTATAGACGCAGAGAACCTGACAAAAGCTGTACACAAACATCCAACAAATATCATGACATATTTCAAAACCCAAGGCAGGCATACCTATGCTTGGGTGATCAAGACTTGCAAGATATGGCCACCATAAAATACACTGCGGATCCATAATTGTATTGATAAGAAGGTATAGTTGTTATCACTGAAATTTCGTCCGCACACGGTGACAAGAACTCCGCATCATCAAAACAGGACTGGAGTCATTCATGGCACAGGATTAATTCCACAGCATTGCAAAAGAGTCAAAAAACTATTCAAATGACCAAAAAATTGAAAGGCTCTTTACATCATCTGGGTGCACGCGCGTATGCGCGTAACAGCAACATACAAAGCACGCATATGTGCACAAGGAGCGGCTGTTGGGCAAAAAACCCGCGCGCCTGCTAAACGGCGCATTTATTGAAATTGGTCGGCCTCCCAACCACTAATGGATCAGCTCCCAAGTCGATTTGACACCAAATCCGAGCTCAATCCTCATGGTGGGTTGCTCAAAGACCTAATTGTGCCCTAAAGAGCCCCTTTTCACATTCTAAAGAGGTTACATAATGATCCAATGCTTGGCTATAAAAATCCATGAATGACCACCATTTTCTCAAGGAATTATTTGTATTGTTATGCTGCTGAGATTGTTGAAGACTCATTCTTTGGCAATACACATCACAAGCTGCATTTCATAGAGCTATTCACCCCTCTCTTGAGTGAATAAGCTTGGAGTTCTTTCACCCACATGTTCATCTTTTCATTGTAAGGAGAGAAATCAAGTGAGGGCCTCAAGAGCCTTCCATTGGAGAAAGAAGGGACCCAAGTCCCCTTTCTTCTTTGTGCCTTTGGATTTCATCAATAGACTAGCTTATACATTGGTGATATTGGTCCATTTGTACTCATTTTCCATTTGTTTTATATGCTTGTAGTTTTAATTAGTTTTAGTTTAATTCTTGTTAATAGATTTGTTGTTTTTCTCTCTAACCTTTCCTTTCACAGCTGTCATGCCTAGCAGAGCCCAACTGGGCATGTAAGCACTCTTAATTTTCTCACCTAGTGATGAACTGGGTGCAAACAGATTGGCGACCGTACTGGGGAGAAGGTATCAATCCCTCCCTCATTTGGGTTCATTTTTCTTTCCTTTTGATTTCATTAACTTGCAGGTTCACAAACCGGCCTCTGTCGACCTGCTTACCAGTCAATTCACAAGAAATTGGAGAGAAATCCATCCGGATTTTTCTTCTCGGACTTTTG
>ML797811.1:172284-189180 GCA_009831015.1 Picea engelmannii | reverse complement strand
TTCCAATCATTGACATGTATTTCCTCTGGTCTGTAGACTTTGAATCATCATCTTTTCTCAACTTGCAACTGGTTTGCATAGGAGTGGTAACTAGTTTGCAATCTTCCATTCCAAACCTCTTTAGCATTTCTCTGATATACTTAGTTTAAGAAATAAAAATTCATTGGTTTCTTTAACATATCTGAAGACCCATAAAGAAGGATATTTCTCCAAGTAATGACATTTCAAATTCATTCTACATATCCTTTGCAAATTTCTGTCTTAACATTTCATTAGTACTTCCAAAAACAATATCATCGACATAAATTTCAATTAATAAAATACTACCTTGAGTTACCTTGATGTAGAGGTTGTTGTCTACGCTTCCTTTCCATAGTTCGTAGGGAGTTTTTTCATTGTTGTTTCTGATCATTACTCTGTTTTGAATGTGAATTGTTGTATGCACTGCATGTGTCCAAAAAATATCTGTCAATTTGGAATTCATTAGCATTGTTTGAGCCATTTCCTATGTAATTGTCATCCATTATGATAATGTTCCTTTGTATCTGAACCACTCTCTAAACTAATCTATGAATCCATGCTCTCGTCCACTGACATATATCTATCTAAACCTGCTAAGTATTCTTACGAATCCATCTATGTTCATACTGTCCAAGACTCAACTTGCACAATTGTCCATAATGTTGACCCATTTATCACCATACTATCATGAAGTCTTGATTAATATATCAAACTGTACTTATGCTAACCGATTGCTCTGAATCTGTCTTCTCAAACTCTGCAAGTTGCTCGAAGGATGGTTCTTTGGTCTCTCATAGCTATCGCATAGACTCCCCCTGTCTAATATTCATATTACCTGGGAGTCTCTAATTCGGATGGCTCATAACAATTCTTGCTCTAATGTGTATTCATCATCATCTTCATTGGTAGATTTATAATCATCTTCATTGGTAGATTCATCATCTCTCTGAGCTCTGAATTCTTTATTTTTTTCTGTGGATTCATATTTCACTACTATGCCTGAAAGTACAATCTCTTGAACTTGTTCCTTATTTACAAGTCCTTCTTTTCTTTTAGTTATTTTCCAAACCTTTTTATATCTCACATCTTTCTTTTTCTCTGTAGAATTTTCTTCATCTCGTTTTATTTCCAATCTTGCGATCTCTGGTACTTAGTCTTTGTTCACATGTTCTTCATGTTTTCTTATCCATACTTTCTTATATTTGATATGAGTGTTCTCTTTCATGGAAGTATCGATCATGCTTCTACAATCACTAGCTATGTGTCCATAGTTATGACATTTTTAACATTCAATGTTATGTGGGGGCACATAGGCACTTCTTGCTTGAACATTTCTTTTATAATCCTTGCAATCTGCAACCTTATGTCCAAAATTAGTACAATAAAAACAATGACCATAAAAGAAATTTTCATACCTGGGAGTGAATGATATTCTTTGTGGTATATTCCTTCTGAATTTCTACCTTGACTGATCACGATCATGATTGAAGATTCTTTGTGGCTTGAACATGGATGGTCTTCTTGAAGATGTATCTTCAATAGTTTTCTTAGATTCTGGTTGACCATGATTCCTTCCTTTGAGTACTTATGCATAACTCTTTCTATTTTATTCATTCTTCTTTTCTAGCAACCTAGAGTGCTTCTCTTCGTTCTCTATAACTGATGTGGATGTTTTTGTCTCTTCAACGTTCTTGTTGAGCTTGAAAGTTTTACTTCTTAATGTGACAACTTCTTCTTCAATATTCTCAACCTCTTCTTCTTTCTTCATTATCTGAGACTTCATGACTTCTTCTATTCTTTTTGCTTCTTCAAGCTGAATTTTTAATGTGATTATATCTTCTTCAAGTCCTTTCTTTTCTTGACCAAACTCTACGTCAAGCTGGTTTAGGTCATTAGTTATTTCCTTAAGATGATCTATCAATAGACTCTCTCTCATTTCTGCTTCTTCCTTTTGTGTTGCTATGTTGGCTTCCAAATACTGCTTTTGATATTCAATATTTTCTTCAATCTTCCTAGCTTCATCTAGTTGAGTTCTTAAGTTTTCAATGACCTATTGGGATTCTTCAAAACTGTGAACACTTTCCTTTTGTTTCATCAATTCTTTCTTGAGTGACTTGTTTTCTTCTCTTAGTTCATCTAAAACACTAATCAATTATGCTTCATAATTTTCTTCCTTTTCAATTAGTTTTTCTGTCTCATTTCCTTCATGACATTATTTTTCAAGATGTGCGTGTTTTTCACAATTAAAGCAAAACAACATACCTCTCGTGATTATTTACTCTTCATATTTTGAATTGATTTGACATGGTGAACATAATTCTTCTTGATTTGTATCTACATATTCTTTGGCATTTTTTGAATCTGCGATGGGTGAAGAATATATGTCATGTAAATTATCCCAAAGTTCTTTGGCTGATGAACATTTACCAACCTTTTCTTTTACCGGATTGGGTAATCCTTCCCAGATTAAATCCATTGCTATGTTGTTATTCTTCTTCAATTCCTTATTGGTTACAGTCTTTGCCCTTTTTGAACTATCATATCCTGTAACAACTAATATCCAAATATAATGTCCATGTGCCTGTAAAAATACTTTCATCCTTTTGCTCCACATCTCGTACTTTAAACCATTCTGACCATAAAACATTGGTACTCCATTCTCATAATAATCCATGATCTCCTTCCAGTGGTTAAACTGATTCCTAAAGGAACTGGCTCTAATACCAATTGTTGGATTATTGAGAGGGGGGGTGAATCAGTAATAGAGCAATTTGATCCTTTTTCACCATAAAATGAAAGTGTTATATAAATTTAACATTATCATCCAATAGTTTCAGAGTAAATGAACAATGAACAAATGAGAAATCATACACATACACAGTACACCAGTGTTTTACGTGGAAACCCAAAGAGGGAGAAAACCACGGAATGTTTTTTCTTATATTTCTTTAAGAATTACATTCATTGGAAGAACCAACTTCCTTTGTTTTCCATCTGCAACTAGAAGGAGGCTCCAACCCCCTAGTGTCTCACGCTACAATCTGAGGAAAGCTCCAACTCCCCAATTCTCTGCCTACAACTAGAAGGAGGCTACAACCCCCTATGTTCTCTGGCTACAACCGGAACTTTCCGGAAGGTGGCTACAACCACTTTTCCTTTCCCTGTCCAACTACTCTGATGTATAAGTAGAATGATGGAACCATTGTCAGACTATCATTGTGATATATACTGTTGTAACCTTTTACCAATCAACCTACACCAAACATATGTACCAATAACCTGAACCATGCATCAACATATACCTCAACTTGTAATCAACCTGTACCACAAACAAGTGCATCAACAATGCACCAACCTGTACCAAACAACATGTAATTAACATGTACCATAAACAAGTGCATCAACCATGCACCAACATGTACCTCAACCTGTACCATGAACAAGTGCATCAACCATGCACCAAACATGTACAAATAACCTATCACAACAACTTGTCCAAACAAATTATCACAACAACTTGTATCATCAATCTTATCAACCAAATCAGATCTAATCACCAACATCAATCACCAAGACAACTCTCAAAGATGTGCATCAACCAAGCATAACACAACAATTCATAATCATCACCAAGATCAATATGTGCTTCTAATAATATACCAAGACTAGTATGCTACATCATCCATAAACCATGTGTCAAAAATACTACTAACAAGTTCCTCCAACCATGTACCAAGTATTTACCAATCATGTATCAACTACTCATCAACTATGACTCATCAAAATGTACCAACATTATCAACTATGCACCTCATGTATGTGCCAACTCATCAACTACTTGTCTCAACCATGTACCTAACATGTACCTCAACCAAAATCCCTCATCAATTTCATCATCCAAATCCGATTTGTATCTCTGTAATAGACCTATTGTATATGATCACATACCTGCAAACCTTCCTTAAATTTAACAACAAGAGACTAGCATTTTCATCAAACTTTACTTTCGTCTCACATGACTAATTTTGGATCAGTCAAAAATCCTAACTTGCAATAATCATAACTATGTACCTGTAATGAATAAAGATTTGAAAATGGTACACAATTTTCTTTAGTGTCTTTTATTCAATTCCTCCAGATTCCACTACTTGGAACATCTCAGAAAAGGATTTATAGAAAAAAATGGCATACCTTGTTCAATTATGACTTATTCTAGAGAGAGAACTTGTAGAGAATGCTTTGCACTGAATATTTGTTGTATGGATTTGAAAATTGTACATAGAATACTACATATTGTACTCTAACCAATACATTTGGTCTTACTAAATTTGGATCTGTTATGAAAAAGTTATGATGTTTTTACCCGAAACACATGTTTTAGACTAGTTTCAGGACTAGCCACAAACCCTATTTTCCACGACATGTAACTCCAAAAATACAACGAACCATAAGCTGAAATTTGTATCATAGCTACTTGGATATGTTTCCTCAATGGCCTCCCAATTTCATAGTCTGAATCATTCTATAAAAAACATTATTGTGGAAATGGTGAGATGACCTATAAATAACATACCTTAGAAAGCATCATCAAAAGAATGTACCCTCCCTTGAATTTTGGCCTTCTTTACTTCACCTTCCCTCTGAAATTTAGCTTAGATATCCTTTAGTTACCTTAGTCACCTATAGATATTAAATATGCTCAAGTGTGATTAAAATGAGAGAGCCTTGCCTCTTATTTATACTTTCATGTATCTTCCTCAAGGGGTTACCTTTTAACCATCTTAACCCACTTTCCTTATTTTAGGGTTAACCCACTTCTAACCACTTGTCCACTTAGTAATTTCTCCATTAAATTTATTATTTAAATAATTTATTTTGTATTCACTTTGACTTATATTACACTCATCACTTCATTTTATTATTTAGCTTCTAAAATCTCTTAACCCACTTTGACTACTTTGACCTTTTGGGGCTTCTAGATGACTCATGAGGGTTCTCCAACTTCACATGGCCATAACTCTCTAACCGTGAGGATTTATGTGACATTCCACATACCACCGGAAATGGCATGGAATGTACTATATATATAGAATATTCTTACCTGTAAATATATCAAAATGCATACCCTTATCCATCAAACAAACTTGGGTCTATTACCCAAACCTTTATCCAACTTCACATGGCCGTAACTCTCTATTTGTGAGGATTTAAGTGATGTTCCACATACCACCGGAAATGGCATGACATGTACTATCCATCTAGAATAGTCTTACCTACAAATATATCAAAACTCATACCATTATCCATAAAACAAACTTGGGTCCATCACCCAAACCTTTGTGCTACCGAAATTTGCTATCGGACTTTCTTCAAGGGTTGAAATCAATCAAAACCAACCCAAATAATCAACACCAGGTGGGAATCAGTGACCATCCACCTCTTCCACCTAATCAACATTTTTGAGCCCATGGTTTTGATAAACCGTGGTATCCACCCATGGTATTTGAAGAGAGGAAATAAATAAAATAAATAACAATAATAAATGGTAAGAATATATTTGCATGGTTATTAATTTAGATTTTACCACTCATGGTATGATCCCATGGTTTTTGTAACCCGTGGTATTGTAAAATGAGATAAAGAAAATAAAAATATATAGTAATATTAAAACAAGTAAAATGATATGACTTTTGAGGGAAAGGGCATTGTAAGTACTATATATACGATCCCCCCCATTTGTAAAAGGATATAATATTATTCCTTGGTGATGTAGCCAACAAGGCCACTCTTTGTACCTCTTGTAATATTATTTTGCAAATGCGCGTGGCCAACATCTCTTTATCTTCATAGATAAGCTACCACCATTCTAACCTATTTGTATTCTATAGTACTCTACTATTTTATTCATTAATAAAAGTTGGGTTTCATTGTAGTTATGTGTTCTATGTTATAGTTTTGTTTGTATCTCATTTCGTTCTCAATATAATTTGGCTTAGTGGTATCAAAGTCGTCTGCTCCTTGTTATTTATTGATGCATGTCCTCGACGAGGTTAGGGTATACATAGTTGGGTCTTGCACTAATTTTTCTTTGGGACGACCACTCTCACTAGACTAAGAAACCTCACATGGTGGAAGAAAAGACAGATAGTATAATTTTTCTTATGGATAGAATTGTGTGATCGGTTTTGATACATCCAATGTTTCGAGTGGACACTCCACCCATTATCAGGGACATGAGAAGTTATTATGAATAGAAAAGAGTGTTGAGGCTTGAATATATAGAAGAGGAATGGTCACAAATAAAAGATAATGGATAGAAATGGATAAAATAATAAAGTAATAGAAATACTCGTTGAGATTAGGTAATGGATAAATAATTAATAATAAGGTCGAGATTCAAATAAATTAGGAATAAAAATAATGAGAATGAAATATAAATAGTATTAAATTATAAAATTATTAAAGGGGGGTTAATAATGCAAACTAATGGATTAGGTTAATTAATAAAAGGGGGAGATTTAAAATATAAATATTGTGAGATAATAATAAAACATGATAGAATGTTAAAAAAGGTATGAATTGGGGCCAAAGGGATTTTCTTGATTAAGAGAGAAATTTAAAATAGGTAAAATGAGATAGTAATAAATCGGATCAACTAGATGGGAAAATTGGTGAAACCAATAAGATAAGGGAGATCAACTATGGGGTTGTCCTAATGAAAAAAGGGGGTTTGATGAGGATAGGGAAGAGGATAAGGATAAGGATTAGGCAACAGAAATCTAAAAGGAGGAAACCTAGTGGTTCATGTGATGAATAGTGGGCTTCTAGGATTGGCTAAGTTTGTATCCATCTTCGTGATTAAAGTTATTGGGATGTTGTTCTATTTCATGGGCCTTGTGAATGAGATGGGAGGAGTAATGAGGAGATGAGGCTAAAATTTTTGTTTGGTTAAAGAAAATCAGGTGTTTGTAATTGAAAGAGTGTTCCACAATATTTGATTTGGATATATGGTTGTAGGTAGTATCGGCTATATGTTATTTAATCTTGGATTTAATGGTTCTACCAGTTTGACCTGTGTAACATTTTCCACAGGAACAGGGAATTTGGTAAACTCCTAGTCCAAGCATCAAGTCGAACTTATCTTTGGATGTTCTAAAAAGTTGTTTAAGAGTTTTGTAGGCTTTGAAGAATATCAAAACCTTGTTCAAACCCTAAAAAACCCTCAAACAACCTTTTAGAATAGCCAAAGATAAGTCTGTGTAATATACCAGATATAAAAAGTATGCAAAACAGAAATAAAATGCTAGAAATGGCAGAATAACAGCAATATAACCAGAACAATCACCACAATAGCACTGAAATGATATAAGAATAACAACAGAAATAGCACTTTGATTCTGAAAGCAATGTTCGCGAGACTCTTCAAGGGGGAAACCTCTAGTTGAGAAGAGCTCTATTACAATAATATCCAAGCTAGGGTTCTCATACCCTCGACTCCTATTGATACTAAATATGTCTATCAAAAGAAGCATCTAGAGGAAGATTCTTCTAGAAGCGGAAGCTTCTATTAGGTCTTCTTACATTTGAATTATTCTATTTTATTGAAAGGTCGTATTAATATTGACCTTTATTACATCCGAATATGTTGTTCTACCTATGTGCGGGTTAGGACCCTAACATGTTTGTCCCCTTAAAAACAGCCTTGTCCTCAAGGCTTGAGATGTGGAAATTGGTGTAGAATGGTAGTTGGTTCCCAAGTGGCATCTATTGGAGTTGTATCTTTCCACTGGACTAACACTTCCTTGATGGTTCTCTTATGTAGGAAATGCTCATGCTGGTCCAAAACCTCTTGTGGTTGTAGCCAAATGGATCCTTCTTCAGCTAACTTGGGAAGGTTGGTTTGAATTTGAAACTTAGTTCCAATCACCTTCTTTAAGCATGAAACATGAAAAACAGGATGTAGCTTAGAATGACTGGGAAAAGATAACTGATAGGCCACCTATCTCACACACTTGAGAACTATATAAGGACCATACAATTTGGGCATTAGCTTCTGACAATGCTCGGCCTTGAGGGAATTTTTCTTGTAAGGCTGTAGTCGAAGAAACACCTGATCCCCTTCTACAAATTGACGTTCAGAGCGACCTTGATCTGCTTTTTGCTTCATGCGATTATGTGCCATGACCAAATTCTCTTTGAGGGTACATAGAATAGCCTCTCGAACTGTAATCATTTGGTCAACCGCCTGGACCTTCAAGATACTAGGTAAGTATGAGATAAATGAAGGTGGATTTTGTCCTTATACTGATTCAAAAGGAGTCATGCATTTAGTTGTGTGGTATGAAGTGTTGTACCACCATTCAGCTAGGGATAATCATTGAGCCCATTGATTTTGTTTTTCCGAGGCAAAACACCTCAAATATGTTTCCAAACACTTATTGACAAATTGTGTTTGACCATCAGTCTGGGGATGATAAGTTGTGCTAAGATGAAATTGGGTGCCTTGTAGCTTGAACAGTTCTTGCCAAAAATTGTTGGTGAAAGTTGGGTCGCGATCAGAAACAATAGAATGTGGTATGCCATGAAGCTTGAAGACCTGATCCATGAAAAGTTGAGCCAATGTGGATGTTGTAAATGGGTGTTGAAGAGCACAGAAATGAGAATACTTGGAAAGGAAATCAACAACCACCATGATGACTGATTTATCTCATGATTTAGGTAAGTGTGCAGTAAAATCCATAGAGATATCCCTCCAAATAGTAGGTGGAATCGGAAGCGGTTGTAGTGTGCCTGGAGATTTGACTGGTTTTCCCTTGTTGCGTTGACACACATCACATTCATCTACAAAATTTTGAATGTCTTGTTTCATGCCATCCCAGAAAAAAGAGTGTTTGACCCTATCATAGGTTTTGGTAAATCCATAGTGCCCAGTTGTGGGTGTAGCATGAAGCTCATAAAGTATAGTGGATTTAAGTTTGCATTGTTTGCTTAAATACAAACGACCTTTGTATTGAATCTCATCATGGAGCCAAGAGTACCCTGGGGAATCTGGAGCATTGGACTGCAATTGTTGGATCAGTTGTGAACTTTTGGGATCGTATAGCCATTCCTGGGGAATGGCTTGGAGCCAATCTGGTACAATGAAGGAAAGAGAAAAAAGGGATTCATCATCTTCATACTTTCGGGAAATTGCATCCGCAACCACATTGTCTTTTCCTTTTTTGTAAATGATCTCATAATCATATCCAAAGAGATTGGTCACCCATTTTTGTTGCTTCAGGGAGGAAATGCATTGTTCCAGAAAATACTTGAGGCTTTGATGGTCTGTCTTAATTTGGAAGCATTTCCCCAATAGATAAGGGAGCCACAGATCAATGTCATGCAGAATAGCCAATATTTCCTTTTCATATATTGATTTGCCCAGATTTCTTTCAGATAGTTGCTTGCTGGTAAAGGCCAGAGGTCGACCCTCTTGCATAAGGATAGCACCAATTCCTTTCCCTGAAGCATCACATTCCAAGACAAAGGTCTTTGTGAAATCAGGAAGAGCCAGGAATGGAGTGGTGCACATGGCCATATTAAAGGTTTGAAAATCTTGAGTCGCAGCTAGAGTCCAAGTGAAAGAGTTCTTTTTTAAGAGTGCAGTGAGAGGTATTGCAATCTTTCCATATTTCTCAACAAACTTGCAATAATAACCTGTTAAGCCCAGAAATCCACGCAAGATTTTGAGAGTCTTGTTGGCATGTTTACAGGCAGAGTGTGCTTGTCATTGATAGCAATATCAGAGTGTGCAGCGATGGAAAAACAGGAACAACGTAATCTCAGGAGGATTATCGCAGAGTCATACGCAGTGCGTAGGTGTGCACTAGGGATGAGGTTAACTCATTGCCAAAGCTCAAGAGAGATAGCATACTCAGGATCTTAGATGGATAAAAGGTCGAGGCCTTTGACACTTAGAAATTGCTCCAAGTCAGGAGGATGTGTAAGCTCGGGAGGAGATGCGACTGTGATCATTGGATCCCATTGAGAATTCTTGATGACTGTCAGATCTAAATTCAGATAGGTCGAGTGAAAAGATAGAGGACAGATCTTGGGCGTTAGATCTAAGTTTAGGGTTCGACCATCGTTGGATCCAGGAGAACTTGTACGTTCTTTAAAGTGCTAGGAGAAGCGGGCTTACAAAATCCTGAAAGCAGGAGGATCGTCCATCTTCGAGCAGGACACGTGGTCACAGATCAACATTTTGTTGACTGGAAAGTCAAAGGAAGGAGGTGCTCTAACCTCTCGAAGTTGCGAAATGTGAAACCCCGAAATCTCGAAACAGACATGACGAAGGCCCGTGAAGTTTCGAAATCATGATAAGATCTTTGATCTAACTCCATTTCAAAGTTTTGGATACCGGGAGTTGGAGGAGTTAAGAGTCGAGACTCTTCATCACAGGAGTCCTGAAGTTGTGAAATGTGAAACCCTGAAATCCTGAAACAGACATGACGAAGGCCCGTGAAGTTTCGAAATCATGATAAGATATTTGATCTGACTCCATTTTGGAGTTTTCGATACCGAGAGTTGGAGGATTCAAGGAAGCAACTAGCAACAGGAATTCGCAACATGTGAAATGCTAAAATGTCGAAATGTGAAATACATGTTCAGAATTGGCTCCTAGTCATAACCTATGGTCACATCAATGAAGGCTCAAGGGAGGAGCTAGCATGAATCTAATATCCATTCCGGAGATCACGACTTGGAGAGTCGAGATGCCTCGCAACAGGAATTCGCGACATGTGAAATCGCGAAATGCCGAAATGTGAAATTGTGAAAGCACTTTATGTATAAACACTTGGTCACAACTGTGGGCATGTGAAGGAAGGAGCTTGCAAGTTGCAAGGCTCCATTTCGTGATCAGGAGTTGGAAGAGTCAGAGTGACTCACAACAAATTCGTGAAACGCGAAATTGCGAAATGCAATTTTGAATAGGTTGTGGTCACAGCCAGTGGTCACATCTGCGGAAGATGGAGGAAGGAGCTAGTGCACCCAAGCTCCATTTCAAGGATCGTGACATGGAGCATCAATATATCTCATCACAAGGAATGTCGAAATGATGAAATGCGGAAATGCGAAAAAACACCTTTTGGTGTAGGTTTCGGATACCGGGAGTTGGAGTTTCGAAACACTTCACCACAGGAATGTCGAAATGCCGAAATGAGAAATGGGGAAATAAAGGAAAGATCCTATGGATTTAATCCGATGGTGATGGTTAATTGGAAACTTGATCGAAGGGTTACTATTTCACCTCACAGGTAATCGATCAGTTACGATTCAGTTGTTGATGCATTTTCTTGGAGGTTCACAGTGTAACTACCAGAAAGGACTGATGGTTTCTGCTAGAGGACTTGGAGAGAATTTAGGGTGATCACCAGAGAATAATAAGAGTCTCGACTGCTAGACAGGCTAAGGAATCTCAGCATAATACCCAGTGATGATGAACGCATGGATATAACCACCAGAAAAGCTGAGGAATTGCCATGATGATCGGGAAGAGGACTCAACACAATGAGAACATGCAGAACAGAGAGAGTGTGTTTATGCTCAAGGGAGTGAAGCGGTGGCAAGGTGGAGTGGCAGTGTATATCCCGATGTGGAGAATAATGGCATGGGAAGAGTATGCAGAAGCATTGTGCATATAGCATGCACAAGGTGCACAGAGACTATAAGAATGCAGAACAAAGAAGAGATGAAGGCTGATGTTGAGAGTGATTCATGTGAGGAGAAAGAGGCAGAGTGCAGCAGCTGAAATGCACAAAAGAGGAATGGTGCATAGAAGGTACATGGCACATAGAGCATAAAAGGAAGAAGAACATAAAGCGTAAGGAGAGTGTGCAGGAAGACACTGATGAAGGTAGAGCAGAGAAGTGTAGCAGGACAGTGATGAGACCGGTAAGCCATTGATAAATATTGTATCACTGTGATAAATTTATATATAGCAAACTTTATATTTTAGGGTGGTAGGGAAGTGCTAGGGAGGACTATTTTCCTCAGAGGTTCAAGTGGGTGCTTGAACACAAGGAGTTGTAGCTTCCATCTAGTTGATGCCAGAAAAACTAGGGTGGCAGGGTGGTGCAAGGGAGAACATTGGTTCTCTGATATACAGGTCGGTGCCTGGGTAACTGGAAGTTGGTGCTTCCATCCAGTTGGTGCTAGAACACTTAGGAAGTTGGTGCTTCCTTCTAGTGGGAGCTAGAGAAACCAGGGAGTTGGTGCTTCCTTATAGTGGGGGATAGAGAAACCAAGGAGTTTGTGCTTCCTTCTAGTAGGTGCTAGAGAAAACAGAGAGTTGGTTCTCTCAGCAAGTTGCAGCTTGCAAAACAGAGGTTGTAGCCTCATTATGAGTTGGTGCTCATAAGTATGATAATGTACAGAATGTAAATATTACTTATCATATAAAGAAGAAGAGGTTTTTACCCTTTATGGGTTTTCTCAGGAAATATATGTCTCTGTGTATCTCGTATGTGTGAATGATATTGAATGTTCTATTGCTTACTTCCATGCATTATTGTGATTTTCATTAAGTGTTCTGCAAAGAGTTTAAAATAAGCATAATTGTTTAATCATGGTAACAACTGATTCACACACCCCCCCCCCTTCTAAGTTGTTCAACAATTGGTATCGGAGCCAGCCCCTTTTATCTAAGGGTAGATCCTAGAGCTTAAACATGTCAAGCCATGAAGGAAATTCAACCAAGAAGACCCCTATGTTCAATGGAACAAACTTTTCCTTCTGGAAAGTTAGAATGAGAACCTACATAATGGCTTTAGGTGCATATGTCTAGGATGTGGTAGATACTGGATATGTAAAGCCAGTTGTACTAGATAATAAGGATGACAAGCTAGAATTTAGCTTCAACACTAAGGCTATGAATGTTATCTTGAGTGGGCTTGCAGAAGCAAAATTCGTAAAAGATATGCACCTAGGAACTGCCAAAGAAATGTCGGACAAACTCATTAGTAGTTATGAAGGTAATGAGAAGGTAAAGGGCATCGAGCTTCAAACCTAAAGAGTACATTTTGAATAGTTGAAGATGAAATAAGATGAAACTATTGGAAAATACTTTCTGAGAGTTGAAGAACTAGTAAATGCAATGAAAGCACTTGGTGAAAAAATTGAGGAACCTTCTTTAGTTCATAAAATTTTGAGATCTCTACCAAATAGGTTCAACCCGAAGGTCTCTGCTATAGAAGAATTTAATGGTCTAAAAACCTTGGAGTTTGATCAACTTCTAGGAAAATTGATTGCATATGAAATGAGAATAGTTAAAGATAAACCCACCTCCAAAGAAGCATCATTTAAAGCAGACAAGAGTGGGGATTCTGAGCCTGATGAAATTGAAGAAAAAATTGTGAAGAGACTGAAGAAGGGATCAGGCAAATACAAAGGTAAATTGTCTTTCAAATGTTTCAACTGTGGTAAGATAGGTCATTTTGCAAATAAATTTCCTCACAAAATAAAGGATCAGACATGTGATGATGAGGAGAAGCACAAACACAGAAATTTCTTTAAAGAGAATAATTTTAGGAAGAAAAATCTTTGTGTAAACAATGATGATGATCCTTCAGATGATGAAGACAATGACTCCTCTATTGAAGATAAACTAAATGATTTTATGCTTATGGATATGGGATATTTTGATGATGAACACATAGGAGGTGAAATGGATGATGAAGAAGTTGTGGTGGATATGGAAGGTGAATTAATCAGTGCTTTGGAAGAAATTGACAGACTCATAATTAAGAACAGAAAGAAAAAAAAATTGCTAATACAGTTCGAGAAAGATAGTAAACAGCATGATGAAGACTTTTCCCTACTAAAAGTGGAATTAGAAGAGGCAAAGAAAATCGAAGACATTCTAAAACAACAATTATCAGAAAAGAAGGCAAGATGTGAAGCTCTGGAAAAAGAAGTAGTGAAAACCAGGAAAGAGTTGGAGAAGTTTCAAGCCTTGTATCATCAGAATCTGTCAAGTATCAAAGCATCAGAAGGATTAACCTCCATTCTAAATCAGCAAAGAAACCCAAAGTTTAAAGCTGGATTGGGGTATGGAGAAGGATCAAGTAGTGATCATCCAAGTAATACAGAACCTATCAAGTTTGTCAAATCCTCAAACATTGATAGCAGTCACTCTGCAGAAACAAAGAAATAAAATCAGCAACCAAGAAGGAATGAAAGAAAAAGTATCAAAACCAAATCTATAGATCGGAGAGATTATCGGCATGAAAGAAATCGACCTCCTCAAAGAAGACAGATTTTTTCTAGGTACAAAGGTTTTTTCTATGGTTATTGTTTTTTCTGCTCCAATTTTGGTCACAAAGCTATAAACTGTTCTTTAAGATTTAGATATGAACAATCAACATATTCAACGGATAACCATATTCCACAACAAAGATCGAGACAACCAAGCAACAAACAACCTCAGACTATAAATCATGCGATGGCTGGGAAAAGGATGCAAGTTAAACATAACAATAGTTATGAGCATAACAATCGCTATGATCTTCTATTTAGTGAACCAGAATGTTACATCTATCATAACTATGGACATAAAGTTGCAGATTGTCGCTTAAGGAATTACAAGCCAAATTTGATCCCCACTGCTGAAAATGTCAAGGGTTGGAAGAAGAAAGCAGATGACAAGTGTGGACTAGTGTTATCAGCCCAAAGACAAAAGAATCCCTGGTATATTGACAGTGGATGTTCCAAACATATGATTGGATACAAAAGTAAGTTTCTAACTCTAAGTGAAAGTAAATCAGGGAATGTAACTTTTGGAAATGATGCACAATGAAAAACAAAAGGCAAAGGAATAGTAAGTTTGAGTAATGGAAAAGGGAAAGCTCAAGATGTGTTGTTTGTAGAAGGTTTGAAACATAATCTTCTCAGTGTCAGTCAAGTCTGTGAATGAGGATGTGAAGTCGTTTTTACCTCTAAAGATTGTAGAATAAAATATGTGAATTCAGGACAGCTAGTTGCAAAAGGGATAAACAATGTTTATGTGTTAAAAGAAGAAAAAGAAGAATGCCACTTAAGAAAGTATGATGAAATATGGTTATGGCATAGGAGACTTGGACATCAAAACTTTGACCACTTAATCAAGCTCAAAAATATTGAGGCAGTAAAAGATCTTCTGAGAATATCAAAGCCCCAAGATACTGTGTGTAAACCCTGCCAAGTCGGAAAGCTAACCAGGACATAGTTTAAGTCCAAGAGCTCTACTTCAACAGAGAAGCCACTCCAACTAGTTCATATGGATTTATGTGGACCATCAAGACAGGAAGGCACAGGGAAAGAAAACTACTTCATGTTGATTATTGATGATTACTCCAGACTTACTTGGGTTGCCTTTCTCAAGGAAAAAGTTGAAGCATTTGAGAAGTTTAAAATATTTAAGGCTTTAACTGAGAATCAAATAGGCAAGAGGTTAAAGGCAGTAAGATCAGAAAGAGGAGGAGAATTTATTTCAAGTTATTTCAAGGAATTATGTGATAAGCATGGGATCAAGAGAGAATACACAATCCCAAGAACTCCACAACAAAGTGGAGTAGTTGAGAGGCAAAATAGAACAGTGCAGCAAATTTCCAGGTCAATGATGAATGAGAAGAACATTGGTCAAACATGTTGGGTAGAATAAATACACACAGCAGTCCATGTTCTTAACAAATCCCAACTCAGACCACAAAGTGACAAGACACCTTATGAACTGTGGTATCGAAGACATGCTTCAATCAAACACTTCAAAGTCTTTGGGAGTAAATGTTACATAAAGAATAATGATGAGAACCTTGGCAAATATGATGACAAGGTTGATGAAGGTATCTTTATAGGGTATGCTACAAACAGTAAAGGATATAGATGCTATAATAAGACGCTGCATAAAATGGTTGATTGTATTGAAATAAAAGTTGATGGAGGAATCTTAGCAAGAGAGGTGTACAATAATGAGTCTTCTACAGAGGACACAGCTAAAGTTGAAGATGAATAGGTCCAAGAATCAGAAAATCAAGACTTTGAATTAGATGAAGACACAGATACTCAGATAGACTCAAATAAGAAGACACATTCGAATTCCTCCTCCAGAATCACTCAAAATAATCATCCTACAAGTCAGATAATTGGTGAAAAAGACAAAGGTGTACAAACTAGGAGAAAGATAATCAAAAACACCGAACAATAACATATAGCTTTCATATCCATGGTGGAACCCAAGAATTTTAATGAAGCTAGAAAAGATGACCATTGGGTTAAAGCAATGAATGATGAACTTGATAAGATTGAGAAAAACAATACGTGGGAGATGGTTCATAGACCTGAAGGTAAAAATATCATTAGTTCCAAATGGATCTTTAAGAATAAGTTGAATGAGCAGGGACAAGTTGTCATGAACAAAGCAAGATTGGTCTGTAAAGGCTATGCTCAAATAGAAGTACTGGATTTTGATGAAATATTTGCGCCCATAGAAAGATTAGAAGCTATCAGAATGTTTCTTTCCTATGCTTGTCATAAAAGGTTTAAAGTCTATCAAATGGATGTCAAGTCATATTTTCTAAATGGATATTTAAATGAAGAAGTCTATATGGAACAACCAGAGGGTTTCGAACTGTCTGATAACCCTGACTTAGTATGCAAGCTAAAGAAAGATTTATATGGGTTAAAACAAGCCCCTCGTGCCTGGTATCACAGACTGGATATGTATCTCAAAGACAAAGGGTTCAAGAGAGGAACAGTTGACAACAATCTATATATCAAAACAGAGGATAATGATTTGCTCATCATGTTGGTCTATGTAGATGACATCATCTTCGGATGTAATAAGGATTCATCGGTACA
>ML797811.1:148854-161895 GCA_009831015.1 Picea engelmannii | reverse complement strand
GCATAAAGTAATGAGAAAGGACGTTGTATACCTTGGAATGATTAGATGAAATGATAGTATAAGTCAAAATGTAGGTGATGAAGGGTAAAATAATAGCAAAAAGTATGGGCAAAAAGGGTACAATATGTGGTCCTAACAGTAGCATGTCCACTCAAAACGTTGGACATTTCAAAATTGATCACACAATTTTATCTAGAAACAAAATTCTACTACTATGACTAATTGTGGAAACCTCCATACTCAAAAATAAAAGATAGATGGAAGAGTGGGATATCCTTTCAAAATGTTGCTTGAGGAATCCCTCATGCAATAGAGGAATGATATGATGGACAACTTCACTCAAATCCTTCAACGACTACTGATGACAGTCAAGGCATCTTAGACAAGAAACCATTTCGGAGGTGTGACAACCTTCAAGGTACAACTTAATTTTGATATCCCCTTATTTGAAGGTCAAATAGATGAAGATTCTTTAGATAAATGGTTGAACCTACTAGAATATTATTACATTGTCCAAAAAAAATTGATGTCAAAAACATCACCTTCATGAATCTATGCCATTCAGGAGAGAACCCACTTGGAAGACCTTTGTGGATGCCCTCAAGGTGTAGTTATACCATGTTTCAATCTATGATGACTAGTATATGATATGGACAACTTTGTGTCGGGAGAGAGACCACACAATGCTAGAGTATACCAACATCTTCCATACCCTGCGCTCAAAGTTGGGTATTCAAGATTTTGAGAGACACCTAGTTATAAAGTACTGCAGTGGCCTACACAAGTACATCAAAACAGAGATGGATTTCTTGGAAATATCCTAAGTGGGAGCTACTTATCTATATCGTGTCAAAATCGAGAAAAAATGTAAGAAACAAAATAAGTGGTATTTCGGGTCTACAAATCTATAACAAATGAAGCATGGAAAAGGTGATCTTAACTCATAGAACGAAGGACGGAGTAGGAAAGCCAATATCACAAAAACCATTCTAATTCATAGACAAATAAGGGTGATGGGAAGTCAAAGAAGGACACTAGAAAGTGGTGTGATTTTCGCAAGATCCCCTAGCACAACATCAATGAATGTTGCATGAAATAGTGGTTATTAGCTAAGATCAAAGAAAAATAAGCAGGTCATGGCTCAAACTCTAATTCGGATCACAATAAAGGGAAATGGATCATTGATGTAGAACTCACTACTACCATATTGACTACAAAAATCCAACCAGAAGAACAAAAGGAGCATGAGGAAGGGGAGAGCCTCTTCCATTCCCGGATGCAGTTGAAGGGGACCCCACTACATTTCCTTGTAGACAGTGGGATTTGGAAGAACCTTATCTCTAGATAAGGTCATCAAAAGAATGAAGTTGATGAAAATGCCACACCCCAAACCATACACCATCAGATGGTTGATTCGGGGATAATACCTTTGCGTCAGCCAGCTATGTCTCTTGTCCTATGGCATCAAGCCATTTAAAGATGAGATATTGTGTGATGTTTCCCCACTTAAAATATGTGATGTTATTTTGGGACAACCATATATGTGAAAATTCCATGTTATTTATGAGTCTCGACCCCATAATGTTATTGTTACTTTGGGGAGTCAGATATATAGGGTATCAAAGGTAGTTCTGACTACTTCCATTTCATTGCTCTAAAAAAAGTATTGTTGCAAACTAATCTCTCAGACCATAAATTTTTCTCTATTCACGATCTCGTCAGAAGGAGAGTAGAAGGTCATTGCAACCAATACATCCTCTCCCAAGACCTTTATGTACCACAAAAGAAGGTTGACAAGATTTTAGAAAAGAACAAATATATTGTTGCTTCACCTATGAGGGTGCCTCTGCAGTACCAAGTCAAGCATTCCATTAACTTGGTACCTAGTTCTCACTTACCCAATGGTCCAATATACATATACTCACTTCTATAGAATGAGAGTCTTCCATATGTTCAGCAAAGTTATAACAAATCTCTTCATAGATCTATTAGACATATCCCTTTTCAAGTGTGCTTGGGGTTCCAATGATTAGCCCCTATTCATGTAGGCCTTCTTGTTGCATCTTCACCAATAGAGTCCTCCCACACTTACACCGAGTCATATTGTGCATCCAAATTTTTTGAACAGATCCAACACATCCAACAACATGTACCTTGCATCCTTCAAAAGGCTAATTCCAAATAAAAGAAACGACACGACCAACATCGAGTTTCACGCAAGTTTCAAGTTGGTGTCAGCAGATCATACAAATCTATCGGGTTGTCAAAGAAGAACAACTTCTTCAACAAGGAAAGTGACTCACTAAGATTCAAATTCAGAAAAAGTATCCCTATCTCCTAAATAACTTGATGTAATGGGGACCATTGCTTCCGAAGGGGGGATGACTGATCCAGGTGAAAATCGGTGGCCATCCACATCTTCCACCAAATCAACATTTTTGAACCCGTGATTTTGATAAACTGTGGTATCCATGCATGGTATTTAAATGGAGGGAAAAAATAAAATAAATAACAATAAAAATATATTTAAAATATGTTTGCAAAGTTATTAATTAAGTTTTATCATTGGTGGTATGAGCCCATGGTTTTTGTAACCCATGGTATTGTAAAACAATATAAAGAAAATAAAAACATATTGTAATATTAAAATAAGTGAAATTATATGACTTTTAAGGGAAATATGTCAGTACTACATATACAAGCCCCCTCCCCCCCACCATTTGTAAGAAGATATATTATTATTCCTTCATGATGTATCCAACAAGGTCACTCTTTGTAGCTCTTGTAATAGATTTTTGTGAATATGCGTAGCCAACATTTATGTCTCTTCGGAGATTAGCTACCACCATTTGAGCTAGTTTGTATTCTACAGTACTCTGTTATTTTATTCATTAATGAAATTTGGGTTTCACCGTACATATGTGTTCTCTACTATAGTTTTGTTTTCATCTCATTTCATTCTCAATATAATCTATATCAATTGCATTTCCAATAAATAGTTTGTTTCGGTAACCTACCTTCAAGGTTTACCAGGTCACTTTCATCCACATGAACATGTTTAGGAGTTATTTTTCATGCACTAGATAGATGAGATAAGGAAGGTGGACCGAAATTATGGAACCCATCACCATGACATTGGGGAAATTCACTAGAAGATCGTAGCACTTCATTTACTTGATGGTCAAGATTGAGAGTGCACTGGACATGTTGTTATTCAATAATTGTGAACATATAATTGTTAAAAAATATCCTACACCACAAGAACCTTTTCATTGGAAGGTTGTACAAAATTTGAATCTCTAATTTCTTCCTTTGTATACTCAATGTCTACCAAAATTCGCATGTCTTCTTCAACTTTATCATTGTTTGTTAATGGAACATTGGTTGGAGGTTGACTTGATCTATGAATTGGAATGGCCTCAGTTGGATGATTATGCTTCACCTATGATGACAAAGTAGAGATCATTGTGGCATCTATTGTGCAAGGAATTAACACAGTGAGTAATGGATGCCTATGTTTTTCCATATCAAACATTGCCTTTTCCTCTTAGTTAATTGACTTTTTCATGGGGCTACTCCTTCCTATAAAAATTTCTTACTTAATTATGTATGTTTCCTATCATCACAAGGATTAACAACATTAAGAACTTGACAAAAATTGTTTTCCCAATCACACTAAACAACAAAAAATATTGAAACAATAGCATTTCCCAATAAATCTTTGTGCTTGTGTAGAGTCGGTCTTATTTTTCAGAGATAATGATGTTGCGCTTCATGTTGTTTTGGTTTATCCAAACAAATACACACATGTATTATTAATGTATGTGCATTCCTAACATGCACACATTGTTGTTATAACATATCAAAAATTGACCCAAAAAACATTAAAATGCACTTTATATGGAATATGTCATACAAAAATGGGATATGGGGCTTATTAAAAGGCATAGCATACAAATAGTGGATCTCTCAGCTTGACTCATTCTTTAAGGTCTAAAATCAGTGGCTTGTAATGCACTATAATACCTAAATGACATCAAGGGGGGGACAAGGGGCTCAAGCCCTAAATGAACATTATTGAACTAATGAAACTTGAATGATATTGAACCTTTAAGGGGATATTGTTTAATCTTCTCTAGCTCAAGAGACTTGAAAAATGTAACACCCTTGTTTCCCCCACTTTGTAATTAATCATAAAATAGAATTACTATGCTAAGGCATGTGGACGATGTAAATGTATTATTGTTAAATTGCCCATAACTGACTCTTGGGGGGGTGAAGCCTTGAAGTATGAGCCATGATATCTCTAGAGGAAAAAATCATTTAATGAAGGAAAGGACTCATGGTTGAATAATCAACCACCCCCATGAATGGAAACATGGGTTATCAGCCCGAAGTACCACAGAGACCTGCAGACCCAAGATTCCTTCTGACAGAAGGAACAGGATAGGTCAGAAACCTTCCTAAAGAAGGAAGGTAAGATACATACACGGAGACGACAAGAGAAGAGACACCAGATGAGGGTGCAAGCTCGAAAGGAGATGCATGAACCAAAAGGAAGTGCAGAGAACATGACCTGAAGAACCAGAATGTGAGCTTGATGTTGAGGAAGCATTTGATAAACCTCAAAGGGCCGTTGTGACAAAGAGAGTCTCTCTGAGAAATGGCATAAATTCCCTAGTGATATCATGGCTTGGCATGGGGGTGGATAGAGTGCTAAGAATGAATGTCTTTGAGCCTATGGTTGGGTGGAAAGGCACACACCCACAAACAGGTAGTCGGATGCAACTTGTAATAGATAAGTATTCTCATACCATGTGTAATTGAGTTGTAGTTGTGTGATAAAATTGGACATACTGTGAATGTTTTCAAGGATGTGCATGATTGCTTAATGGTTATACTGTATCCCTTTTATTTTTGCTTGATTGTTTATTTAAGAAAATAAGAGATTCTCTGGCTTGCACATGTAAATGCTTGAGCCCTGTGGTGGCTCAAGTTAAAATAAATGAGTTGTGAGTTCGTCAATCTTAGGCATAGTTTCACATGTGCATGTTGACACTCCCAGTCATTCTGATTCTCCTGGAGGAAGGAGTCTATTAAGATCAGGAAGAATAGTGATATTGAAGTATCAAAAGGGAAGGTTCCTTTGTCTGAAATATGAATGAATGAGATCTGTTCGAGAAGAGCCAAGGTCTATTGTGACCATTGGATATGGGAAAGAGCATGGGAGTTAACCCCTTGGGTCCTTTAGACTTCATGAGTTCGGTGAATTGAGTAAGTTCGACGTAATGGAGGTAAAACCCCCAAATTCCCAAAGTCCTGAAGTTCATCTGGGCCTTATATCGGAGGATTCCTGGGAGCCATCCTGACCATCAGATCTATGCGGTAGTCAGTTTGGCATTGACTGCTTCGGGAGAATAGAGGCTTAGTAACGCCAAAACTCTCGAATAAAGAAGTAGTGAAGTAATGTGGACCATGGATATATGGATCCTTCGGGACCCCTCTCGGCCATTCGATCGAGGGAATATGGATATAACGATGAGAGTATGTGGGGACCCATGTGTCAAGTGATGGCGATGTCAGGTGTCCTGCTCAGAGTGGCCCACGTTGGGGTATTGAGAGATAGCTAGCCATGAGTTCCTTTGGAAATACATGGAGTGATGGAGTCTGTCTGTACCATTTATTTGAGAGAGAGGATACATGGCAAAAACCCATTGACTTTGGGTGAAATTACTCCTGGAGAAAATGAGTGTGGAGAGGTTGAACCTCCTGAAGCTGAAGAAATGAAGTGATTTGCAGTTGTTGATCTATGGGAGACACGCATCGACAGATCGTCGACTTCAGGTTTGGAGTTTGATCGTAGATCGAATGACCTGTATTCATTGCGGAGCGCAAGGGAAGAATTAATGAGCACGCTAGTTCACAGCCCGTAATCAACCTACACTATTGATCTCGTCGGGGTGGATGATCAATGGCCACAATTAAAAGAGTTCAGCGAGAAATTTTCATATTACAGAGATTGAACTCTCCGATAAAGAGCAAGCACATTGGGGATTCTACAATCACTGTGAACCATTGATCTGTGAATGATCGGTGGGTGGACCTGCAAAGAAACCACACGTTAATGTCATGTAAACATGTACTGTGATTGGGTTCTGTGGTGGATTTGGAAAATCAAGCTCTTGGTCTAAATTCTTGGTCAAATACTTCTATGTTGGAATTGTTAGGTTTGGAATCATGTGGGTAGAATCAATCTAGGGATAATATCGACGACTAATATTCATTGCGGGGAAGGTATATGCATGTGGGTTAATGTCGAAGCACATGCCCATAAATTGAAGTCAATTTAGTTTTTTTTTTAGTTTGGGATTCGATCGTAGATCGGACAGACCATATCCATTGCAGAGATAGGAAGGAGAATTAAACCGCGAGCTAGTTGAGGTTCTGCAATCCCTTGTCATTGTTGGATCGGGGGAAAGATGTATCTTCACCATCGAATTGCAGACAAAGGTTTTATCTAGGATCATAGCACCCAGACATGGGAGCTGAAAGGGTAGTGCCTGAAAGGAATAAGAGCTAAGGTCACAGCTCTAGATCGTGTGGAGAGAAAACGAAGTCCATCTGGGCCAGTCAAGGAAGGTATAGTTTGGAACTCTATGTTAGACTATGGTTGTGGGGACTAGCTCTATAGGAATAAAGGTTCTCAAAGTTATCATGTTGCATGGAGTGCATTGAGGGAATGCATGTTGCATAAGATGGCAGACAATGGATTTTTCAGTAAGGAAGGAGGACCTTCCAATGTTTTACTTAAATTATGTAAGTGTTGAAGGGAAACAAGTTTGGGTGGCCATGAATGTTGGCACCCTAGTTATTAATAAAGGAAGAATTCTTAAAGGCATTCATGTGAAACTTTTGAGTTTCACGTGTACGGATTTGGGATTGTGATCGGCCTATAGCAGGAAGTATGGTCCTGCTATAAGAGTGAATGAAAATGAATAAGCCATATGATGAAGAGGTTGGTTAAATTCCAACACACCATGGCCAAGAACCTGTCATAAAGTGTGACAAACTTGAAATCAATGCAAGAGTGCATTGGGTATGAATGTGGCCATGAATATTGGCACATTTTTTAAAATCCTTTGAAATGTTGAGTTACGTTTTGAAAGGTTTGGTATGTTGACATGAGGCATAGGCAAAGAATGAGATCCCCTTTTCATGTTTATATAGATGTGATGAATTGTTAGTATGCATGGTTTATATATATATATATATATATATATATATATATATATATATATATATATATATATATATATATATATATATATATATATATATATATAAAAANATATATATATTCAAAACCATGCATACTAACAGTTCATCACATCTATGCATGAGAGAGTAACAGTTTGTTTGGTTTTGTAAAAAATGAATTGTAGGGAGAAAAGGGTTTTGGATATGGAAGCATTGTGAGCCCATAAGGAAGACCAATTGCATGTTGAGCCAAACCACTATGGGAAGGAAACTCCCATAATTATGAATTTGGTTCCTATGCGAAACAAATATGAAAACAAAATGTGGAATTTGGAAATCTGTGGGTGACAAATTTACAAGAAAATTTTGAATTTAAAATTTATGATGATGTCTCATGAATTTTTGTATGCCTGTGATATGGGTGAGAAGAAAAGATTTGTCCAGAAAGGACAAATGAAGGCTGCCAAGCTGTAAAAGCATGAAAAATGGCTATTGTTGAGCCATGAGAACCCTGTGGTAAGCCATGATCTCCTAGAATATGTTGTGTTGACGTAACACAAGCTAGAGGGATGCCTCAGCAGAGAAAGTCTCAGGGATGCCTCGACTATAAGGCTCGATAAAGTCTCTGGAATTCTTCATGTGTGAGAAAACCTTGGCAAGGTAAGATGGATCACTCGAGGAATTGTATAGTAGAGAATGGGATGCCTGAGCTTGAGCCTGGAGGGTGAGTGACTACAAGGAAGAGGAGACCTTTATAGTTCTTGTAAACTATTGGGATCATGCACACGATGGGTAGTTCTTCCCATGTGAGAAAACATTGACAAGGCAATATGGATCACACGAGGAACTGTATACCAGAGAAGGGGATGCCTGAGCCTTGGCCTGGAGGGTGAGTGACCCCAAGGAAGAGGAGACCTTGATAGTTCTTGTAAACTATTGGGATCATGCACACAATGGGTATGTCAAGGAAAAATAGTGAGCCTGGATAACAAGACAACAATGTGGATACAAATCCACAAACTGCACAGATAATTGTTGTGCTAGATTATGAAATTTTCCTAGAAATTTTATGCAATAGTAAAATGTTTCTGCATGAGACTATAAATAATGTGCATGTTTTCCAAGAATTATTGAAAGTAGGTGATGAAGATTAAGGGTCTGGAAAAAGGACCTGACCGAGAAAGAAGGTCAAGACTTCTGAAGTGGCTGAATGAGAAATTCATAACAAGTGTTATCGAGAAAGAACATCAAGGATGGTGATCCTTTTAAGGGGGAGGGGATTGTAACACCCTTGTTTCCCCCAGCTTGTAATTAATCATAAAATAGGATTTCCATACTAAGGAATGTGGATGATGTAAATGTATTATTATAAAAATTCCCATAACTGACTATTGGGGGGGGTGAAGCCTTGAAGTATGATCCATGATATCTCTAGAGGAAATAATCAGTTAATGAAGGAAAGGATTGGTAGTTGAATAATCAACCACTTCCATGAATGGAAACATGGGTTGTCATCCTAAAGTACCACAGAGACCTGTAGACCTAAACTTCCTTCTGACAGAAGGAACAGGAAAGGTCGGAAACCTTCCTAAATAAGGAAGGTAAGATACATACACAGAGATAATAAGAGAAGAGACACCAAACAAGGGCGCAAGCTCAGAAGGAGATGTGTGAACCAAAAGGAAGTGCAGAGAACATGACCTAAAGAACCATAATGCGAGATTTATGTTGAGGAAGCATCTAATAAACCTCGCAGGGTCGTTGTGACAGAGAGAGTCTCTCTAAGAGATGGAATAAATTCCCTAATGATATCATGGCTTGGCATGGGGGTGGTCAAAGTGCTAAGAATGAATGCCTCTGAGCCTATGGTTGGGTGGAAAGGCACACACCCACAGTCAGTTAGTCGGCTGCAACTTGTAATACATAAGTATTCTCATACCATGTGTAATTGAGTTGTAGCAATGTGATAAAATTGGACATATTGTGAATGTTTTCAAGGATGTGCATGATTTCTTGATGGTTATACTGTATCCCTTTTATTTCTTCTTGATTGCGTATTTAAGAAAATAATATATTCTTTGGCTTATACATGTAAATGATTTAGCCCTGTGGTGGCTCAAGTTAAAATAAATGAACTGTGAGTTCATCGATTTTGGGCATAGTTTCACATGTGCATGTCGACACTCACAGTCGTTCTGAGTCTCCTGGAGGAAGGAGTTTGTTAAGCTCAGGAAGAATAGTGAGACTGAAGTATCAAAAGGGAAGGTTCATTTGTGTGGAAGACGAATGAATGAGATCTGGTCGATAAGAGCCAAGGTTTGTTGTGACCATTGGATACAGGAAAGAGCATGGGAGTTAACCACATGGGTCCTTCGGAGTCCACGAGATCAGTGAATTGAGCGAGTTCATCATAAGGGAGGTAAAATCCCTGAAGTCTTGAAGTTAATCTGGGCCTTATATATGAGGATGATCGGGAGCCATCTCGACAATCATATCTATGCAATAGTCAGTCTGGAGTTGACCACTTCGAGAGAATAGAGGCTTAGTAACGCCAAAACTCCCAAAGAACGAATAGAGGTTGTCAGTCCGACGTTGACCGTGGATCTATGGATCCTTCGGGACCCCTCTCAACCATTCAATCGAGGGAATATGGGTATAAGGATAAGAGTACGTGGGGACCAATGTGTCGAGTGATGGTGATGTCAGGTGTCCCTCTTGGAGTGGCCCACACTGGGGTATTAAGATACGGTTAGCCGTGAGTTCCTTTGGAAATCCACAGAGCGACAAAGTCCATCTATATCGTCGATCTGAGAGAGAGGATATGTGGAATAAATCCGTCGAATTCGGGTGAAATTACTATGGGAGAAAATGAGTGTGGAGAGGTTGAACCTCCCGAAGTCGAAGTGATTTGGAATTTTCAATCTATGGGATACACGCGTCGACATATCATCGACATTGGGTGAAGTCACTCTAGGATAAAAGGGGATGTGTTGAACAAGAATTCCTGAAGGTCGGAGAGTTGAAGTTCATCTGAGTCGTCCTTCAGCTGAGGACAGGTGTCAGCAGATCTTCTAGTTCAGGAGATAGCCACTTTGGAGGAAAGTGGGTTCACGCAAGTTGATAACTCTTGAAGTAATTCGTGACCATGGATTTGAGAGAGACATGCGTCGACAGATCGTTGACTTCGGGTGAAATCACTCAGGGAGAAAGCGAGTGGGGAGAGGTTGAAACTCATGAAGTCTGAAGAGCTGAAGTAATTTATAGTCATCAATCTACAAGAGACACACATCAGCAGATCACGTACTTTGGAAGTGGGGAGAAAGCAACGCGGAGTAGAGGGACACCCGAAGTGGCTCCCCACCGTCAAATGAGAAGGATGTGTGGTGCACAATCCTTAACTTCAGAAGAAAACACTCGAGGAGAAAAGGTGGTGTGAGCGTTTGAAGTACTCCTGAACGTTGAAGTCCCAAAGTGGACCTAAGCCATTGATTGAGATGGACGTGTGGCGCATGATCTGAAACTTTGGGTATGGATTAATTTGGAGTTCTTGGAACTCCTGAATGCCAAAGTCCCTAAGAAGATAAGAACTTTCCATAAATAAATGGATCAGATTTAGCAAATTCAAGCATTAAGCACATACACCTATGTCAGATCTAGCATCTAGATTCATCATGAGCACAAAGCATAAACAGATCTATCTATCTATCTAGATCAAGCACTTAGAAAATAACACATAAATACACCAACACATCGCACAAAGCATAATAACACAGTATTTATGTGGTTCACCCCCACCCTAAGGCTGCGTCCACCAACTCTTCTTCTTTATTCGCATTAATCAGTCCTCTACATGCACAGAGTCACCAAAACCCTAATCTGCATAGGACATGAGATCTGTGCGCACCTCGCTAGATCCTCCTTCCCTGAGCTAGGTCTAGCACAAAGCCTTTCACAGTCTATTAAAACCATTTTCACTTACCTCTACAAGTTTCTCACAATATGCACAGAGCATCTACAAACCACACTTTCACTTAGCTTATCGGGCATGCTACTTATTTATACTTTACAAAATAGGTCTAAACATGGGTAAACCCATGGGCTGACATCGCATACCCATTACATATTCCAAAATCCCAAAAAGGACCCAAAAAGGGGCCGATATCCCATTATCTTTGCTTCGTCTTGCACTCCATCTTTGATAGGCTGTCGAAGTCCCAAAGTAGGTCAAACTTGACCAAGGATCTCCCAAAACTTGGTCAAGGGCCAACAAGAAGCTTTACTCACGACTCTTGGTTATCATCATAGGATCCATCTCATGGTCAAGTAAATATGTCAGAAGCTTGTAAAGCCACATTTCTTCGCACACTAGATGCTATATACTCTACCTCTATGGTACTCAAGGCCATAGAGTTTTGTTTCCTAATGCATCAGGAAACCATGGAAAAATTCACGATATAACATCAACCGGATGTGTTCTTTCAGTCCATCGTACTTTCTTCTCAATCTGAATCAGCATATCCTACAAACTCAAGTTCACACTGGAGGCATATCTCATGCCATATCCAACTGTGCCTCATATATATCTCAATACATGTTTTGTTGTTGTCTAGTGAGTCTATCTTGGTTGACTCATCAAATGACTAGGCATATTCACTGCATGGAATGAATCAAATCTAGTTTTAACCAGATACATCAATGATCCAATCAGTTGTGGATCAGTACCATCTAAATCATCATCAATCTTCTTCTTTAAATCCATCACGATGGATTTTTCATTCTATCATACTAAACTTCTTTAATATTTTCATTGTTTATTTTCCTTGATTCAGGAAAATCTCATCAGTCCTCTATCATACTTCTTGTCCCTAGAAGTAGTGCATTATACTCATATTCTTCATCTCGAATTCAAAAGTCAAGGATTACTTGTATCCAACAACAACGCTTTCTGAATAAGTCATCAAGATCAAGCTCTTGTCACCAACACTGTAATGATATAGTTTTGGATTAGAAACACTCTTGCTGAAATCCAAACTCATCAAGAATCTATTTATATCTTATAGTTCCCAACTCATGGATGGTAGTATGGATGGAAGTGTATCAGGTTCACTGGATCAAGTGTCTCATCATAGACAACTCCCTCTGTTTATAAGAAACTCCTGGCTATAGATCTTGTTTTGTATTTCTCGACACTTCCATCAGTTGCATGCTTGATCTTATAGATCCACTTGGAAGTTACCATAGGCTTCCCTTTCTGGTCCCTGAATAATATCTTATGCATCATTCTTTAATATATACCAGTAATATTCTGTTATGGCATCTTTCCATACAAGTTCTCTTGTTGCTTCTCTAAGACAAGGAGTCTCAGCATCAATTAAGTGGCTCATGACAGAAGGATAGCTCGAAAATCTCTTTTGCTTTCTTGGAATGTGCCTTGGGAAGCTTGTATGTTTCTCTGCCTCTTGCAGAGTGAGTCTAGGTAGGAATTTTATGCCCTACTACAATATTTATGAACAGATCAACTGGAGAACCTGGATAATCTAAATTAATATATGTCTCCCTCTGAATTTCTAAATGGGGAGAAGGTATTGTCTCATTGTCAATCTCCATCTGATATTCTTTGGGTATTTGAAAAACAGTCTCTTCTTCAAGGACAACATCTCTGTTGATTAAGGTTGGTTGTCATTGATGTCAACCCTTGAAGAAAGACCCGTAGCACAAAGTTTTGGGTAATGGACCCAATAGTGTTTGATGTAAATATGACTCATTATTGTTTTGTCATGGTTG
>ML797811.1:122654-137881 GCA_009831015.1 Picea engelmannii | reverse complement strand
AATGGCACAGTTGTTCTTTCAAAATGTTTGGGTGCATTTTGGATTGCCTAAGTCCATTATTTCTGATCGGGATTCTCAATTTGTTGGAAGTTTTTGGTCGAGTTTATGGGCACTCATGGACACCAAACTTAAAAAGAGCACAGATTTTCATCCGCAAACAGATGGTCAGACAGAGGTGGTAAATCATACAGTGGTGCATATTCTTCGTGCTTATTGCAACAAGCATCCTAAATTTTGGGATGAATATTTACACTACATTCAGCATGCATACAATCGAGCTAAGCAATCTTCGATGCAAACATCGCCATTTGAAGCATGTTTTGTCTATTTGCCCAAGTCTCCTTTAGATTTTATCTTTGGGAAGGATATTGTTGTCGATGGTCAATATGACATTGATAGGGAAGAAAAGTTCATTGAACAAATTCAGTCGATACATCAAGTGGTGCAAGAGCAGTTGGAAAAGAGTCAGGCCAAGTACAAGATGAGACATGACAAGCATCATGTTGATCACAGTTTCCAGGTTGGATATGAATTTTGGCTTTACATCAGCAAGGAGAGGCTTAAAGGAGAAGGTAAAAAGTTGAAACTGATTTGATATGGTCCTTTCAAGATTATCGACAAGATTGGTAACAATGCTTTTTGTTTAGATTTGCCTCCTTATATGCAGATGTATGCAGTTGTTAATGTTGAGAATTTGAAGTTGTATGAGCCTTCGTTGATTGATGATCAAGGAGATCATGTTCAGATTCCTTCCATAGATGATTTTTCTCCAGAGTATCTTACAGAACTTCATGAAGACACCATCCTTGACAGGAGAATGTGAACTTCAAAACGAGGAAATGTGGAGTATCTTCGAGTTGGTCTTAAAGGGACGAATCCAAGCAAAGCCAAGTGGACTGAGGTTGGAAGGGTCAGGGAACTATACCCTCATATTCACATAGACTGAAAATAGTCTTTTGGAGGTCCAAAAGCTTCCCAATGGGGAGGTGTGATCAGGGGATCAAATTTTGCTCAAAAATTCAAAGTGCTTGGAATCTCTTCAAACTGGACGAAAGTGTAGGCCTCGTCATTGTGAACCCAACGCAACTCATTTCGTCTCAAACGAACATCAGGAACGAGAGATATTGCAATCTGTTCATAAAGTCAAACAGGCAAAAAAATGATGTTGACTGTACAGGCTGACATGGCAGGGCCGTACGACCATACGCTGATATGGCAGAAGTGACATGGCATATGATGATTGGCAGGCATGGTCGAATCAGACTGTGACACGTGGAATCTCATTAGTTAATGGTAAGGTGCCACGTGGCACCCCTTTATTGGATATTGGTTTGTTGTCAAAATGTATTGGAGTCCATGGGGTTCGACCCCCGGACCTCCCCACCGGTGTAAAGCTCTAACAAAGACCGCCCAGCCAATATGCCCACACTTTGTTTCTTAACACATATTTGTTTGCATTGTATTTAAAATCGTATCATTGTACATATGGGCGGGGGTCGGGCCGGGGCTTAGCCCCGACCCGTGGTCGTATAGCTATTACATGTGGCCACTATATATATATATATATATATATATATATATATATATATATATATATATATATATATATATATATATATATATATATAATGTGCGCGGTTATAACGGAGTGTGGTCACATTACCATATCACTATTATACAAGCGCGGGTTTTTAAAACGGTTCAAACGGTTGTGAAACGACCCGACATGTGATAGGCGGTTAGGGGCTGGCGCGCCCATAACCATCCTACAGTTCGCACCGTTGGCGCAGTTCCACCTAGTGCTGGGTTTTTACGCTATATATTGTGTGTGTGCCAGGTTCATTACACAAGGGTGCATTTTGTAGATGCAGAGACAGCAAACTTGAAGGGGGGACTTCCAGGAGGCCTAACTTCTTCGTTTTTCGACCGATTGAGGTACCGAAAAAGCCCAGCTAGGGGTTTTGGGATGCTCTGAAGCCATTGGAGCAGTCTGTTGGTCAGTTTGATCATTTTAAGGCATGTTTTTTATCACTTTGAGCAATTAATAATAATGATCCTTTGGAAGATGGACCAGGAGATGTAGCCCAAGAGAGGGGTGAACTCCTTTATCAATTGTTGTGTTTATGTGCTTATGTTCATTGATTATGCTGTTGTATATGTGTATTTTTCATGAGTAATCCCTTAATTTATGTGCTGCAAATTTGATCTATTTTCTTTAAACACATAACATTTACATTGCAATAATTTCAAGATTTTCAAGTCTTCTTCATTTTTAGATCAGTTGTACTCTCCTATTCCAAAATTATCCCTAACGTTCAAGTGTTTAATGGTTGAAACAAATCATAAAGGAAGGTCGTATGGATTTTCTGGAAACCCTAGGAGGGTCGTATTGTTCTACAAAAGAGAGAGGAGATTGGTAGATGATTGTGCAATGGTTTCTTCAAGACCTATGCTCTGATACCATGTTGATTTTTCATAAGTTAGGTAAAGCATGAATTTCATTCCATTTTTAGAATTTCACTTAACCATAAACAATAATGTTGCAGCAACCAAGATCACAAGAAGAAACACCATGCACAAGAACACAAGAAGTATCCTGGGAAATCCTTCTCAATAAGGGAAGAAAACCCAGCCAAATCCTTTGCTATATTATTCAAGAGAAATACCTTCACAACCAAGAAATACCTAGCACACAAGAGGGTGCTCAAACCCTAGAATACTAGTGCCCAAGAGAGGTGCGCACCTTTTCCCAAGTAGATGTACTTGCTAAAATTTCCAAACTCCCAAGAAAGATATGATTCCACAATGGGGAATCTTCCTTTACTTATATGAGACTTGTCCTATCAACCGAAGTGTCTATTGGCTTAACAGGGCCGACCTCACTAAGTCACAATATAATTATTATTATTATTATTATTATTATTATTATTAACAATATTAATTATCTTTTACATTTATTATTAATCACATTAAGGTGGGGCCGACCTGTACCCTTTACATAACAATTAGGGTTACAGACAGGTCTGACTCTTGAACAACATATAGCAAAGGATCCGATACACCCACTAGTGCTCATCCACTAGGGGCACATCCATAGGGATGTCATATATTTGGCTCACTTCATTACACATAAGAATCAAATCTACACACATTCACATGTACTCATCCATAGGCACGTCCACTCTACAGATATTTTTTCCCACTGCCTCACAAAGGAGAATCGCCTGGAGTTTTCTCGTCAAGATTGTTGCTCATAGGAGGATAACACGTCATCTTCATTTATGTTCACATGAATATGCACCTAGCACTTTGGGATTTCACACGTTCACCTTGTGCTCAGCCACAGGCATGTCCAACTCATCATATTGCCTTTCCCACTGGATAATCATCTGGATTTATTATCACTCTCTGAATGGAGTTCATCTCTATGTTCCTAGCTCTGTCTCAGGTAGGAACCATGTACCCTTCTTAGGGTATTTCTCTCAAGTTTGTAATTTGACAGAAAGACTTACATAGTTGCAATTATCCACACCTCACAGGTTTGTAAGCTGGAGAATATATCACATAGTTGCATTCATCAACAAAGGAAAGGCAATTGTATGTCATAGATACTCAAGTAGAGTATAAGTCAGGAAGAAAACCCTGATCGAATCAGGTTAATCAAAAACCTAAAAGAGGAAGTGAACATGATCCATTCATCAGGAGGAAATTGATCGCAATCATCATATCGATTTCAGGATCCACTGGAGTTAATGGATCAAACGCCAGTTGTTCAATAAGATTGGCGACCCATATTCATTGTGGATATTGAATAGGCACATAGGTTAACGACGGAGCCTATGCCCGTAATTTAAATTCAATATAGTTTTGTTTCGAGTTTGGGGTTTGATCGTAGATCGGACAACCTGTATTCATTGCAGAGAGCAAGGGAAGAATTAATGGGCGCACTAGTTCACGGCCCGCAATGAACCTACATTGTTGATCTCGTTGGGGTGGATAATCAATGGCCATGATTAAAAGAGTTTGGCGAGCACTTTTCATATTATGGATATTGAACTCTCTGATAAAGAGCGAGCACATTGGGGATTTTGCAATCACTGTGAACCATTGATCTGTGAACGATCGGTGGTTTGACCTACAAAGAACCCATGCATTAATGCCACCTAAACTCATATTGTGATTGGGTTCTGTGGTGGATTTGGAAAATCAAGCTCTCGGTCTAAATTATTTGTCAAATACTTCTATGTCATAATTGTTACGTTTGAAATCGTGTGGATAGAATAGATATAGGGATAATATCAACAACCCATATTCATTGTGGGGAAGGTATATGCACGCGGGTTAATGTCGAAGAATGTGCCCGTAAATTAAACTTAATTTAGTTTTGTTTTGAGTTTGGGATTCGATTGTAGATTGGACAGCCCGTATCCATTGTGGAGATTGGAAGGAGAATTCAAATGCGAGCTAGTTGAGGTTCCACAATCCCTTGCCACCGTTGGATCTAGGGGAAGATGGATCTTCACAGTTGAACTGCAGACAAGGGGTTTATCCATGATCATAGCACCTGGACACGGGATTTGAAAGGGTAGCACCTGAAAGGAATAAGAGCTAAGGTCACAGATCTCGATCGTGTGGAGAGAAAACGAAGTCCATCTGAGACATTCAAGGAAGGTAGATTTTGGCATTCTATGTTAGACTGTGGTCACAGGGACTGGTTCTATGAGAATAAATGTGCTCATAGTTAGCACGTTGCATGGAATGCATGTTGCATAAGATGGAAGACAATGGATTTTTCAGTAAGGAAGGAGGACCTTCCAATGTTTTACTTACATTATGGAAGCGTTGAAGGGAAACAAATTTGGGTGGCCATGAGTGTTGGCACCCTAGTTATTAATAAAGGAAGAATGATTAAAGGCATTCATGTGAAACTTTCGAGTTTCACGTGTACGGAATTGGGATCGTGATCGGCCTATAGCAGGAAATATGGTTCTGCTATAAGAGTGAATGAAAATGATTAAGCCATATGGAAATGAAGAGGTTGGTTAAATTCCAACACAGCATGGCCAAGAACCTGTCATAAAGTGTGACAAATTTGAAATCAATTCAAGAGTGCATTGGATATGAATGTGGACATGAATATTGGCACATTTGTTAAAATCCTTTGAAATATTGAATTAGGTTTTGAAAGGTTTGGTAAGTTGAAATGAGGCATAGGCAAGGAGTGAGATCCCCTTTTCATGTTTATATCGATGTGATGAACTTTTAGTATGCATGGTTTCGTATATATATAATGGATGCATGAGAGACTAACAGTTTGTTTGGTTATGTAAAAGATGAATTGCAGGGAGAAAAGGGTCTTGGATATGGCAGCGTTGTGAGCCCATAAGGAAGACCAATTTCCTACTAATCCAAACCGCTATGGGAAGGAAAGTCCCATAATTATGAATCTAGTTCCTGTGCGGAACGAATATGAAAACAAAATGTGGAATTTGGAAATATGCGGGTGACAGATTTACAAGAAAATTTTGAATTTAAAATTTATGATGATGTCTCATGAATTTTTGTATGCCTGTGATACAAGTGATAAGAAAAGATATTTCTAGAAATTGACAGTTGAAGGATGTCGAGCTGTAAAATCATGAAAAATGGTTATTGTTGAGCCATGACAACCCCGTGGTAATCCATGATCACCTAGAATATGTTGCGTTGAGGTAACACAACCTGGAGGGATGCCTCAGAAGAGAAATTTTGAGGGGCGCCTCGACTATAAGGCTCAATAAAGTCTCTGGAATTATTCATGTGTGAGAAAACCTTGACAAGGCAAGATGGATCACTTGAGGAACTGTATAGCAGAGAAGGGGATGCATGAACCTGGTCCTAGAGGGTGAGTGACCTCAAGGAAGAGGAGACATTGATAGTTCTTGTAAACTATTGGGATCATGCACACGATGGGTAGTTCTTCATGTACGAGAAAACCTTGGCAAGGCAAGATGGATCACCCGAGGAACTGTATAGCAGAGAAGGGGATGCCTAAGAATGGGCCTGGAGGGTGAGTGACCGCAAGGAAGAGGAGACATTGATAGTTATTGTAAACTATCGAGATCATGCACACAATGGGCATTTCAAGGAAAAAATGTGAGTCTGGATAACAAGACAACCATGTGGACACAAATCCACAAACTGTGCAGATAATTATTGTGCTAGATTATGAAATTTTCCTAGAAATTTTATGCAATAGTAAAATGTTTTCGCATGAGACTATGATTAATGTGCTTGTTGTCCAAGAATTATTGAAAGAAGGTGACGAAGATTAAGGGTCTGGAAAAAGGACCTGACCGAGAAATAAGGTCAAGACTTCTGAAGTGGTTGAATGAGAAATCCATAACAGGTGTTATCGAGAAAGAACATTGAGGACGGTTTTCCTTTTAAGGGGGAGGGGATTGTAACACCCATGTTTCCCCCAGCTTTTAATTAATCGTAAAATAGGATTACCATGCTAAGGCATGTGGACGATGTAAATGTATTATTGTTAAATTTTACATAACTGACTGTTGGGGGGGGTGAAGCCTTGAAGTACGAGCCATGATATCTCTAGAGGAAAGAATCAGTTAATAAAGGAAAGGACTGGTGGTTGAATAATAAACCACCCCCATGAATGGAAACATGGGTTTTCAGCCCGAAGTACCACAAAAACCTGCAAAACTGAGCTTCCTTCTGACAGAAGGAACAGGATAGGTCAGAAACCTTCCTAAATAAGGAAGGTAAGATACATACATGAAGACGACAAGAGAAGAGACACCAAACGAGGGCACAAGCTCGGAAAAAGATGTGTGAACCAAAAGGAAGTGAAAATAACACAACCTGAATAACCAGAATGTGAGCTTGATGTTGAGGAAGCATCTGATAAACCTCGCAGGGTCATTGTGACAAAGAGATTCTCTCTAAGAGATGGCATAAACTCCCTAGTGACATCATGGCTTAGTACGGGGGTGGCCAGAGTGTTAAGAATGAATGCCTCTGAGCCTATGGTTGGGTGGAAAGGCACACACCCATAGTCAGTTAGTCAGCTGCAACTTGTAATAGATAAGTATTCTCATACCATGTGTAATTGAGATGTAAATGTGTGATAAAATTGGACATACTGTGAATGTTTTCAAGGATGTGCATGATTGCTTAATGGTTATACTATATCCCTTTTATTTATGCTTGATTTTGTATTTAACAAAATAAGATATTCTCCTTCTTGTACATGTAAATGCTTGAACCCTATGGTGGCTCAAGTTAAAATAAATGAACTATGGGTTCATCGATTTTGGGCATAGTTTCACGTGTGCATGTTGACACTCCCAGTTGTTCTGAGTCTCCTAGAGGAAGGAGTCTATTAAGATTAGGAAGAATAGCGAGATTGAATTATCAAAAGGGAAGGTTCCTTTGTTTGGAAGAAGAACGAATGAGATTTTTTGGTAAGAGCCAAGGTCTGTTGTGACCGTTGGATACGGGAAAGAGCACGGGAGATGATCCCTTGGGTCCTTCGGACTTCGCGAGTTCGATGAATTGAGAGAGTTCATCCTAAGGGAGGTAAAATCATGGACATCCCAAAGTTAATTTGGGCCTTATATATGAGGATGCTCGGGAGCCATCCCAACCATTAGATCTATGCGGTAGTCATTCCGGCGTTGATCGCTTCGGGAGAATATAGGCTTAGTAACACCAAAACTCCTGAAGAATGAAGTAGAAAAGTAATGTGGACCGTGGCTATATGGATCCTTCGACACCCCTCTCAATCGTTCAATCAAGGGAATATGGGTAATAACGATGAGAGTACGTGGGGACCCATGTGTCGAGTGATGGTGATGCCAGGTGTCCCACTCAAAGTGGCCCACGTTGGGGTATTAAGAGACAGTTAGTCGTGAGTTCCTTTGGAAATCCATGGAGTGATGGAGTTTGTCTGTACCGTTGATATGAGAGATAGGATACGTGGCGGAAATCCATCGACTTCGGGTGAAATTACTCCAGGAGAAAATGAGTGTGGAGAGGTTGAACCTCCCGAAGTCGAAGAGACGAAGTGATTTGTAGTCGTTGATCTGTGGGAGACACATGTAGACATATCGTCGACTTTGGGTGAATTCACTCTGGGAGAAAAAGGGATGTGTTGAACAAGAATTCTCGAAGGCTGGAGAGACAGAGTTCATCCTAGTCATCCGCCAGTTGAGGACAGGTGTCAGAAGATCTTCTAGTTCGAGAGATAGCCACTTCGAAGGAAAGTGGGGTCACACGAGTTGAGAACTCCCGAAGTAAATCATGACCGTCGATTTGAGAGAGACACGCGTAGACAGATCATCGACTTCGGGTCAAATCACTCCGAGAGAAAGTGAGTGGGGAGAGGTTGGAACTCTCGAAGCCTGAAGATCCGAAGTAATTTATAGTCATCGATCTGTAGGAGACATGCATCAGCAGATCGCGTACTTCGAAAGCGGGGAGAAAGCAACACAGAGTAGAGGGACGCTTGAAGTGGATCCCCACCATCGAATGAGAGGGATGTGTGGCACATGATCCTTAACTTTGGAAGAAAACACTCTGGGAGAAAAGGTGGTGTGAGCGTCTGAAGTACTCTCGAACGTCGAAGTCCTGAAGTAGAACCAAGTCATTGATATAGATGGACATGTGGCGCCTAATCTGGAACTTCGAGTATAGAGTACTTCGTAGGAAAAAGAGTTGGAATTCTCAGAACTTCCGAACGTCGAAGTCCCGAAGAAGATCATAATCGTCGATCAGAAGGATGTGTGGCGCTCTATTTGTAACTCTGGGTATGGAGTACTTTGGAGGAAAAAAGTGTAGGAATGTTTGAAACTCCTGAACTCTGAAATCTTGAAGTAAATCAGGGCCATCGAAATCTCTAAGGACACACAGCGTCGGATCATGAACTTCAGAGGTTTACCACTCTAGAGGATTCGTGTGGTGGTCGTTTTGGCGCTTGTTCTCTTGGTGTCTGGTCATAGACTGCGGTCAAATGTAAGTATAGGGGGATGAAAGGACCTGGAGAACTTGGGGGAGGATATCTGCCAACTATGAGCTCATTTCAGAGCATGGAGATTGTGGCTGGAAATATCTAGAAGAGATAAATGGGATAGAGACCCCAAATGGGGGTTTTTATTCTCCTAAGAAGAGTGAAAATTTGAGTCCCCACCGTGGGTGTGTTACAAAAAAGTCCTTCAACCAACACATGAGACCTTTGTATGGGTTCTTTGTAGGCCTTCAAGTGGGATATGGGCACCATTAGTAGGATTTCTGCGTTGGAAATGGATGTTGAGGCATAAACATGGTTAAGGGATAAGCAATAGCCATAATCCCTAATAAAACCTTATAGATCTCAGCCACCATGGAAAACACTTATAAACCATGACATGAGTCCTCTCCAAGAAGTCTTTTCCATCTGAGTTTAATATGGTCACCATTACAATGTCTTGGGAATCATGGATGGACCTTGAGACCTTAACCATAGTCGAAGGATGGAAACAAGAGAATCAATCCCTAAACCTTGATTCTCATTCTTTATCACTATGGACTAGACCTCAAACCAAAACATATGACCTTTATAGGCTATCATTCACCTCCAAGTGGGATGTGGATTCCATGATTAGATTAGTTATGAGACAAGAATAGGTATCTAGGTTTAACCAAGTTTGGATGAGGAAAATAAGGGCCTTATTCCCTAAATAAATCTTCTTATGCCCAAGAACCATGAATAACACCTAAACCCCATCAAGATTATTAGGTTACAACACTAAACACATCCTCAAACCATCACACTAGACCCTTATAGGGAATCTCTCTCTTGCTAGAGGGATATGGGTGCTATTAGTAAACCACAACATAGGACCTAAATAGGAATGTGTCTCAATCCCACACCAAGAATGGTTCTCATACCATGGTTAGGGTTCTTTAGCATCCAAATGAGATATGGGCACCATGAGTAGGTTTTGTGCACCGGAAATGGATCTTGAGGGCTAAACTAGTCAAGGGGGAAACAAGGGGTTTAATCCTTAAATGGACCTTCTTGAGATAAAGTGCCATGGTTAGTGGACAAAAAAACTTACGCCTTAGTCCTTAAACATTGATTCTCAAGCTCAATCACCATGAACAACACTTGAAAATTGTTGGGTTAATCTTGACTCAATCGTAAATTCATTGAATCAATCATTGTTGGGTTTATTGTTAGTGGTTTATGGACCCATGCTATTGAGTAACCCATGGTATTTGAATTGAGTCTTTGGATGGATATATCCATGCTGTTAGTAACAATTCTTGTCCTAGGCACAAGAGTATTCAGGTCTGCAAGTTGCACGAGAAGCGCCCAAGCGCAGCACGGAAAAATCTCGTCTCAGGCTTCCAAGCAAGTAAGCGGGCGAAATTATATTGTCGGTGGTCCAGATTCATCCATAGGAGAAAATCGACGGTCCACAGGAAATCGTGGTTAGCGAAGTTGCGTTGATATTAGCGCGATGGACAGCACCCATATTGCATGCAAGGAAGGATAGTAGTCATCCGTCCAAAGGACGCGTGGTGCGAGATCTAGTCACGACGGCATTTCGGCATTTGGGATTTCAAAGGGTGAGGGTTCCATGTCGTTCTACATATCGAAGCCCCAAACCTCGAAGCACTGAAAGTGCCCAAAGATGGGCCCATAGTATCATGGAGCAGTCTCAGCCGTCCATCCAAAGGGGACACCTGGTGCGCGATTAGGCTCCTCGCCTTTTCGCCCATCGCGACTTCAAAGCATAAGGGGCAGTTCCTTCATATCCCCAAGACGTGAAGTGCCAAGAGAGTCCAGGACCCAGGCCCACAGTATCACCGAGTGAGTTCAAGACCGTCAGATCTGAGAAGGACATGTGGTGCCCAATTAAGCCATCTTGGTGCTTCGCTCATAGCGACTGTGATAAGAAAGGATCAGCTCCTTCCTATTCACGAATGTCAAAAGCGCCTTTGAAAATAAACGCAGGGTCACAGCCCGTGGTCACTTGGGAAATAAAAATATATGTGCAAAGGGGGCCAAAGGTTTCGATTTTAGTCGCAGAAGGGATCATCGCGATCTCCAGGTGCCATCTGATTCAATCTCAATCCTGGTTCTCACTTGGAGTAAATGAAGGTGAGAAGGGGTAGTTGAAACCTCTCCTCACTCATTAAGTATAAGGTATGGAGGATCTGGCAAGCTATCTGCCCAAGAGGGTCTTGTGTATTGATTTTTCCAAAGAAGCCATGCCGAGTCCTCGATTATCCAGAGAGGTCCACACACGCTAACTCGGTACTTAATGGCTCAGCTACTCCCCTTGCAGGAGCCATGCGCAGTTAAGGTGGCGTCTGCCGAAGAATATCTGTCCGAGTTTGACTGAAGGGACACCACGTTTTAGATGAATGAGCACGCCTCTGTTAGGCGAATTTTCCTGAGTATATAGACTCAGTATTTGTATTTTGTAGGGCATCGATGGTTGAGCGAGGCTCTCGGTTGTAAAACTTTAATGAAGCATTATTATTCTGGTTATGCATGGACTCTTGAGACTTCTTTCCTTATGAATGTCAGTTTCTTTCACGTCTTTGTTTACACTATGTTAGAGAAGCTCGAAATTGGAGGATCCAGTCGAGTTGTAACTGTTATAGGATGATGTAGGTTGGATCACTGTAACAGTTGCATTGTTTCTAATCAGTCCCTGTGATTTTCTTAGCGCTGGATGACTTGGAATTGGAGGATCCAATCAAGTCCCCCTTTTAGTTTCTCAAAGCCTTGAACCAAGAGGATCTTGCATTCAGATTTTTTCTTCTACAAACTACTGAAAGGTCTGTTGCCTGAGGTAGTTTTCTCACTCCTCTCACCAAATATTCAACCTGCTCATCTTTAAATCAACTCATTGATTGAAGCTAGATCAAGACCTCCTTTGTTCCTTACATACCGGACTCAGTTCCCGAGTTAGAGCGATACCTTCCCGAGTCTCTACCCATTTGATCACCCATTAAAACTATCATGACATAAAACTGATGGGCATTGGGCTCTGCTCCTGTAAGCAATCCAAGAGTGACTTATAACGCCAACATTTCTGGCATCGTTGCCAGGGACGAAGTTGAAAATTTTCCCCGGGATTGAACGACATTGAGCCTCTGATTCTGAAGTTGCATCAAGTATCAGAGCCTTTAAAGATTTCTATTGTGCACCTGGTGACTCCATTGTGACGACTCCACTGTGGCGAACCTACTGTATTAATTGTGTCTTTCATAGGCAGACACACGCGGTCTCATCCATAGTTGCCTCTAGCTACACCTAAAACTGATCCGGAGGTGGTTCTCAGAAAGGGAAAGACCTATGAAGAAAGAGATTCCACCGCCGAACCAGGTAATCCACCATCCTCTTCTGTAGGAACCCCATTTTCTCCTCCTTAATTTCTTAACAGACCTTTTTTTGAGGTTTCCCGTTTCCTGAATTTCAGGAGTGTTCCTGTTGAGTTTTTCCATCCTGATCTGGGATTGGAGGAAGAAATCTTTGTGACTCCCCTCTCCCCTGAAGTTGTACCTTGGCGTAGACCCAAGACCACAGAAGATTTCCCCACTCCTATCTTTACCACTCCTCCCCTTGTTATTGTTGCCACTCTTGCACAAAGAGGAGCATCTGTTGACTTAAGCCCGTTAGCCTTCTCCTTAAATCCCCTTTTGTTTCCCATTCCACTTCGAGACTCACCCCCAGTAGCCCCTTCACAAACTCCTCCTCCTCCAAGTTCTCCTCCACCTAATATCCCTATGGATATTTCTAATCCCCCTCTAAATAGAATGGATTCCATAGTTGCTACCAGATATGCTCCCTTAATCCTACTCCATCTTATGAATCCTCTCCCTGCTGGAGATTACTTGAAGTATATGCCCAAGTTCACTGGGGAAGGGGACATAACTGTGGAAGAGCACCTGGCTGCTTTCTACAGTTATGTAGACAACCTGAACATTGAAAACGAGGATGTTTGGATGAGAGTCTTCATCTAGAGCCTGGATGGTGAGGTGAGGAATTGGTTTAGAGGATTGACCCCCGCATCTATTGCTGGAATTGAAGCTCTAGATGGTGCTTTCCTAAGGCAGTGGGGAGATAGGAAGGATTTCATGTATTACATGATAGAGTTCGGGTCTTTGAGGAAGATGGAAGGAGAGTCTGTCTCTGACTTCTCCAAAAGATTCAATAAGATGTATAATAAAATTCCTGCTGAGATAAAACCCTCAGAAGCCTCGGCCAAGATTTTTTATGCTAGTGCATTTGGCCTCGATTTCTGTCTTTTATTGAGAGAAAGAACAGCCACCTCCTTAGCTCAAATGAAAGATGCAGCCATAGAGGTGGAATCTAATGTATTATTAGCTAATAGACTGAGGAACAAGGCTGACGCAGACAGGAGAAAGGGAAGATCTGAAGCCTCAACTTCTGGCCCATCGGTGCCCCACCCTCAAGTGGATGAACTGACCAAGATGGTGAAGTCGTTGTCTACAAATATGGATAGAATGAAGGTGGAGGGGAGGCAAGCATACAAGGGCCCTCAAAACGCCAAAAATAAAGGAGGTTTCAGGAGGCCAAACAATGTTTCTTCCCCGACTATGCAAAGAGAGAGGGGAAGAGACAGAGAAGACCAGAAAATTCAGGCCCCTTTTCAAAACAATTTTGTGGCCGAGGAGGAAGAAGGGGAAACAGGTGAGATTGATCCTGAAATTCATTGCTTCGGAGACACTCCTCCTTTTCCTCATCTTACTCAATCATCATACGAGGAGTCTCTCATGGATAGTCAGTTAAATGAACTGAGCAAGGGAGACAAGGCTAGTGGCAGCCAAGGCAGATACGACCTGAGGTCCAAGAAAAAAAAAGTAGCACCTGATGTTCCTGGGCAGTTTACTAGAACGGAGAAACCTGCTAATAAAGTAGCAGATAGTCATAGAGGTAAGAAGGCCCAACCCCTCTCTCCTATAGTCCAAAGTCATGTTCCCAAAATATAAGAAATCTCGAAGCTTACATCTTCTTTTAATTTCGAGCATGAAATTCAAAAGATCAGAATCCCGGTGCCCCTGACCAAATTGATTAAACACGAAGGGTTCAAAAGATGCTTCTATGAGCTTTTACAGTCTGAGGTCGCATGCCTTCCCATAGACTCCATCAATTTGCAAGATGAAAAGTCTGCAGTTATTCTAGGTCCTATGGTAGAAGACAGAAACGACTCATCCCCTCCCTTCTACACTTCCTTGAACATACATGACAAGGTATTGCACAACTTCTTGATGGATTTGGGGGCTTCTCACAACCTCATGCCTAAAAATGTCATGGAAGAGTTAGGGCTAGAAGTCACCCGAGCCTATCATGACCTCTATTCCTTTGACTCTAGGAAATTTCAATGTCTAGGAGTTATCAAAGACCTGGTCGTCACCTTGTTTCAGTTGCCCATGAAAAGTGTGGTCATGGATGTTGTAGTGGTTGATGTCCCCCCCAAGTTCGGTATGTTATTATCAAGATCTTGGATAAAAATACTAGGGGGAACTTTGCATATGGACCTCACATATGCTACTATCTCAATGTTTGGAGGAGAACATAGGAGGCTATACAAGGAATCTCAACTGGCCTATATAATCAGTGATGAAGCCAACCCTACCAACCATCCCATTTTTGCCTTGGACACCGATTTAGGCTCCAGTGTAGTACAACTCACTAATTCTCCCGAGCCTCCTCTGAAACTCAGAAATTCGCCCACCACTTCCCATAAATTTCCTCCCTCCATCTCCCCCGTCTAGAAAATGTTCTTTGATGGAGCCTTTTCCAGGGAAGGTGTTGGTGCTGGGGTGTTTTTTGTGTCACCTGCTCAGGAAACCATATCTCTGTCATACAAATTAGAATTTGAAGCTACCAACAATGTGGCAGAGTATGAAGCTATTGTCCTAGGATTAAGAGCCACAAAGGAAATGGGAATTCAGGAGGTAGCAGTGTTCGGAGATGCAGAGTTGGTGGTCCAGCAGATCAGAAATGCTTATCAGGCTAAGCATCCTCGACTCAGAAGCTACAGAAATGAGGTATGGGACTTATGTTAAGTACCCAATACTGAATAAAAAAGTACCACAACAGATATAGAAGAACAATATAGAAAAACACCACTTTATTATATCAAACCCTTGAGGTAGGGCAACACCATACAATGGATCCTATTATGGAAGGGATCCTCTCCTGT
>ML797811.1:85752-120835 GCA_009831015.1 Picea engelmannii | reverse complement strand
CCATAGTGGGCCTTATTTAATAATATAGATGACCTCCACTATTATCACTATGGGCCCTCTGGGCCCCCCTACTACCTCTCTATCTACCTTACATTTTTTTTTATTTTTTTTTTTTTTAGAAGAAATTCTTGAATCATTCAAAGCCCAATTCAAAGCCTTGAAAGAAATTCTTGAATCATTCAAAGCCCAATTGGATGACAGATTGGATGCATTTGCACATAGCCTCACACATAGCCTCACAGTCAGCCTCACATATGGTCTCAATGATAGTTTTAATAGTATTCAAGATTCATTGAATGACATGCAGGAGAGATTTCTTATGCAGTGCCTTGTGAATGAATATAATCAAGAAAGATATGCTTGGTATGATTTTGAGGACGATTGTGATGATTGGTATATGGATAGTTGTCATTTCTGGGATGACGACCACTTCCATATTTTATTTGATGACTCTACTCCACCTTCTGTAGAGAACATCAATGTCTCAGATCATGAACTAGTTACCAACGTTCAGTCTGCATATTCTACAGTGGTATTATTCCTTCCAGATTCTGCTATGACCCTTTTCCACTATGTGGATGGATCTTCTTATTTGGATCCACATGATAGGTGTCAGTCTTTGGAGCATCATTTGGAGTTGGTTATTGGGTTCCAAAATCTTCTACGGGGAGTTCACATGAGCACTTGGACATGGGACTCGGGCTTACAATGGTGTTTGGACTACTTCAGCATGGTGGATTTCCTTTCTACATGGGACTTGGGTTCTTCAGTCTTCTTCAGCATTACGGTCCACAATTATCCATGGGACCCTGGTATATGGTTGTACATCAAGCGTTGAGGACAACGCTTTCATAAGGGGGATGGAATGTAAGGTAGCTAGAGAGGTAGTGGGGGGGCCCAGAGGGCCCATAGTGATAATAGCGGAGGTCATTCAATGTAAGGTGGACTAGGTCCACTATATTATTAAATAAGACCCATTATAGTAGTTAGATATAATAAATGTAAGAGGACTTCTTAGAAGATTCTACTTCTAGAAGATTCCTCTTCTAGAATGTTCTTAGGTGATGGTAGCACTATATAAAGGGGTTCAAGCAATGTAATGGGATATGAAAAGAAGTATTGTATTTGGAGCGGTAGCTCAATAGGAGGATGCCCCCTCGAAGAGGCAAGTGAACATGAGATTTTGCATATTGTTATTGTATATCTATTGTGGCACTTTTGTATTCAGTCTTTGGTTCTTAACAACTTAATTGATTGTTTCTTCTCAACATTCAACATTTCTTTCATCCCAAGAGAGAAGAACACAGTGGCAGATTCCTTGGCTACATCAGTAAGCAATTTCAAAGTGCCCTTGTCGCCCAAATTCAGATACGATGTAGAAGTAAAATACAGGCCCTCCATACCTAACAACGTCAAACATTGGAAGGTATTCAAGGATGATCTTTAGATCAAGAAATTCTTGGAGACTGTCGAAGAATTTTAAGAGATGCATATCGACCAAGACTCTGTCTCTGAAGAAGAGCTTGATGGGGGTAAGTTTCTGAGTAAAATAGCAGAGCCTAACATTGTGCATCTCCCCAGCAACCATATTCCAAGGGGACTGGTTCCTTTGGAAAGGATTTTTGATAGAAATGATGTGTCGTTAAAAGGGGAAATCTCAAAGGATGACGCTGATACTATTCAGTGCAACATTGGCACTGAGAGTGAGCCCAAGTTTGTCAAGAAGTCTGACAAAGGAGCAGAGGTATGAATACGCTGGACTTTTGAGGGAATTTGCTGATGTTTTTGCCTGGACCTATGAAGATCTCAAAACATATAACACTTATTTCATTGAGCATAAAATCCCGTTGAAAAGGGAGGCAAAGTCATTTAGGCAGAAGCTAAGACAGATCAATCCTATGCTGCTACCTATCATGGAGAGGGAAGTGAAGAAGCTACTACAGGCCCAGATCATCGTGCCACTGAGATACTCAGAGTGGGTGGCCAAATTGGTCCCAATAAGGAAGAAGAATGGAGAAATCATACTCTATGTAGACTTCAGAAACCTGAACAAGAGCTCACGGAAGCATAACTACCCCTTACCAAAGATGGAACATATATTGCAGAGGGTAACAAGAGCATCTAGGATGTCCATGATCGATAGCTTCTCTGGCTACAACCAAATCTCTTTTCTGCCTGAGGACAAGGAAAAGACAACATTTACCACTCCATGGGGCACATTCATGTATGCCAAAATGCCTTTTGGATTGATGAACGCAGGGGCAACATTTCAACGTGCCATGGATATATCTTTCTTTGGGGAAAAGGATAAATTTGTGGTCATCTATCTGGATGACATAACAGTATTTTCAAAATCTGATAAAGAACACTGTTGTCATCTCAGAAAGGTTTTCCTGAAATGTAGGAGCTTTGGCATTTCATTAAACCCCAAGAAATCTCTATTCTCCATGCAGGAGGGAAAGTTACTAGGCCACATAGTATCGGCGGAAGGAGTCAGGATTGATCCTAGCAGAGTTGAAGCAATACAAGCCTTATCAATCCCGAGATCCAGGAAGGAGGTCCAATCTTTCCTTGGTAAGATTAATTTTCTTAGGAGGTTTGTTCCTAACTTTGTTGAGGAGGTAAAACTTTTAGCAGCCATGTTAAGGAAGGGAAATGAAGTAAGGTGGACTCCTGAATCGTGAAAGTCCTTTGAGAAAATAAAGAAGGCCTTGACTGAAGCCCCTGTGCTTATCAGTCCTAATTACTCAAAGGATTTCCTTATTTTCTCCTTTGCCTCACCTGACACGGTGGTTGTTGTTTTATTACAGACAAATGAGGTTGGGCTAGAGAAGCCTATTGCCTATTTCAGCCGAGCATTGAGGGATGTCGAACTCAGGTATGACACTATGGAGAAGCAAGCCTATGCCCTGGTCAAGGCTCTCAAGGCCTTTAGAACCTATGTCCTGCAGTCAAAAATCATTGCATATGTCCCCTCAGCTACCATTAAAGACATTCTTATTCAGCCTAACATAGACGGGAGGAGGAGTAAGTGGATAGCCAAGATTCTGGAATTTGACCTGGAAATAAAGCCTACCAAATTGATCAAAGGTCAAGGTTTAGCCAAGTTGTTGGTTGAAGAAAATTGCCTATCTTTGGGGGTAAGTTTCATCAACGAATGTTTGGGAATTCAGTAGGATCAGCTGTCTGAAATAGACCCTCAAAGGGATTCCCCCATTGGCTCGATGTCCCTGGTATAAGGATGTCATATATTTTCCACAAGAGTTGCGGCCTCCAGATGGCCTGCAAAGAAACAAGGCAAAATCTCTGAAACTCAAAGTAGTTAGATACTACCTTATCGATCAAGTTTTATATTGGAAAGACCCCCTGGGGTTGGTTTTGAAATGTGTAGATCCGCAAGAGGCTGATAGGATCATGGTTGAATTTCACGACAGCCTATGTGGAGGGCATCATTTATGGAAAACCACAGCCTACAAAATCCTCAGGGCTAGATACTATTGGCCCACCATATTCACTAACGTCTGCAGAAGGGTTAGAGCTTGCATCAAATGTCAAAGATTTGCAGGAAAACAACAGCTCAAGTCTTTACCGTTAAATCTTGTGGTTGTTTCAGGACCTTTCCAGTAATGGGGCCTAGATTTCATTGGAGAAATTCACCCCGCTTCCAGTGGGCAGCACAGATGGATCCTAACTGCTACAGATTTTTTTACCAAGTGGATTGAAGCTATCCCCACCAGGAGTGTTTCCCACAAGGTAATCATTGGATTCCTGGAAGACCTCATCACAAGATTTGGTTTCCCAAGTAAGATTGTCACTGATAACACAGCCTCTTTCAGGGCTAAGCCGTTAGCTGAGTTCTGTGAGCAATTTGGGATCAAATTGATTCACTCCACCCCATACTATCCCCAAGGCAATGGTTTAGCAAAGTCCTCCAACAAAAGCCTGATAAGGATCATCAAAAGATTGTTGGAAGACAACAATAAGGCCTGTCATATAAGATTGAAATTTTCTCTATGGGTCGATCGAGTGACCACGAAGAGATCTATAGGCATCTCTCCTTTCCAATTAGTCTATGGAATAGAGGCTATTTTTCCTTCTCATTTAGCCATTCCTGTAGCAAAATTCCTCCAGGATCATCGAGAGGAGCCTGATGACATAATCAGAAGAATTCATCAGCTAGTGGAAGTCCAGCAGGCCAGGGAGCAGGTAATGGGCAGAATTCAGGACCATTAGCAAAGGATCAAGCAGGTTTTTGATAAGAAGGCCAAGAAGGAAGAGTTTCGGACAGGAGACCTGGTACTAAAATGGGATGCTCCTAAACAAGATAAAGGCAAGCACGGAAAATTCGATGCCTTGTGGATCGGGCCTTTCAAAGTCTCTGAAGTATTCTCGAATAATACCTACAAGTTACAAGATTTAAAGGATCAAGAAGCTTTCAATGGCCCTGTGAATGGGCATTTCCTAAAAATATTTTTCTCTTGAGCCACACATGGCTCTTTCGCGGTTGTAAATATTGTTTTTCTTTCCATCTTTAAGTTTTAAATAAATGAATCCATAGCCCAACAACAAGGCACTGGAACTGCAAAATGAGTCCTTAGAGCATCACAGAGACGACTCTATCCCCCATGGAGCCTAATGTTAGTAACAATTCTTGTCCTGGGCACAAGAATTGCACGTTGCACGAGAAGCACCCAAGCGCAGCACGAAAAAATCTCGTCTCAGGCTTCCAAGCAAGTAAGCGAGCAAAATTATATTGTCGATGGTCCAGATTCATCCATAGGAGTAGATCGACAGTTGACGGGAAATTGTGGTTAGCAGAGTTGCGTCGAGATTAGCGCGATGGACAGCGCCCATATTGCATGTAGGAAAGGATAGTAGTCATCCATCCAAAGGACACGTGGCGCGAGATCTAGTCACGATGGCATTTCGACATTCGGGAGTTCAAAGGGTGAGGGTTCCATGTCGTTCTACATCTCGAAGCCCCGAACCCCGAAGCGTTGAAAGTGCCCAAAGTTGGGCCCGCAGTATCATGGAGCAGTCTCAGTCGTCCATCCAAAGGGGACACCTGGTGCGTGATTAGGCTCCTCACCTTTTCGCCCATCACGACTTCAAAGCACAAGGGGTAGCTCCTTCATATCCCTGAGACGCGAAGTGCCAAGAGCGTCCAGGACCCGGGCCCACAGTATCATCGAGTGAGTTCAAGACCGTCAGATCTGAGAAGGACGTGTGGTGCCCAATTAAGCCATCTCAGCGCTTCGCTCATCGCGACTGTGATAAGAAAGGATCAGCTCCTTCCTATTCACGAATGTTAAAAGCACCTTTGAAAATAAACGCAAGGTCACAGCCCATGGTCACTTGGGAAATAAAAAGAGTTGTGCAAAGGGGGCCAAAGGTTTCGATTTTAGTCGCAGAAGGGATCATCGCGATCTCCAGGTGCCATTTGATTCAATCTCAATCTTGGTTCTCACTTGGAGTAAATGAAGATGAGAAGGGGTAGTTGAAACCTCTCCTCACTCATTAAGTATAAGGTATGGAGGATCTGGCAAGCTGTCTACCCAAGAGGGTCCTATGTACCGATTTTTCCAAAGAAGCCATGCTGAGTCCTCAACTAGCCAGAGAGGTCTGCACACGCTAACTCGGCACTTAATGGCTCAGCTACTCCCCTTGCAGGAGCCATGTGCAGTTAATGTGGCATCTGCCTAAGAATATCCATCCGAGTTTAACTGAAGGGACACCACGTTTTAGATGACTGAGCACGCCTCTGTTAGGTGAATTTTCCTGAGTATATAGACTCAGTCTTTGTATTTTGTAGGGCATCGATGGTTGAGCGAGGCTCCCGGTTGTAAAACTTTAATGAAGCACTATTATTCTGGTTATGCATGGACTCTTGAGACTTCTTTCCTTATGAATGTCAGTTTCTTTCACGTCTTTGTTTACACCGTGTTAGAGCAGCTCGGAATTGGAGGATCCAGTCGAGTTGTAATTGTTATAGGATGATGTAGGTTGGATCACTGTAATAGTTTCATTATTTCTAATCGGTCCCTGTGATTTTCTTAGCGCTGGACGACTTGGAATTGGAGGATCCATTCAAGTCCCCCTTTCAGTTTCTCAAAACCCTAAACCAAGAGGATCTTGCATTCAGAGTTTTTCTTCTACAAACTACTGAAAGGCATGTTGCCTGAGGTAGTTTTCTCACTCCTCTCACCAAATATTCAACCTACTCATATTTAAATCAACTCACTGAATGAAGTTAGATCAAGACCTCCTTTGTTCCTTACATACCGGACTTAGTTCCCGAGTTAGAGCGATACCTTCCCGAGTCTCTACCCATTTGATCACCCATTAAAACTATCATGACATAAAATTGATGGGCGTTGGGCTCTGCTCCTGTAAGCAATCCAGGAGTGACTTCTAACGCCAACACATGCCATGCATGTCTTTTCATGGCTATCTCCACACCATGCATGTCTTCTTATTTGTGGTCATGCATGGCTTTATAAGGCTATCCTGGCAAGTTTTCTTTGATGATGAAAGCATATGTGCCTTCTTATAGAATGAGCCCTTGAAAAATAAATATATTTTATCCTTAGAAGATAACAAATTTCCCAAGGGATTAACCCCTTTGGAAAGTTCATTCTCATCAAGTGACATAAGGAATCAAAAGCATAGCATAGAGGAGGAATCAAAAAGAAAAATAGGAAAGACTATTCCTGTGAACATTGGGACTCAAGAAGATCCAAAGACTCTGAAAATTGGAGCTTGATGTTCATAACAAGAGAAACAGAAATTCATGGATCTCTTCTGTGAATTTTGGGATGTCTTTGCATGGTCATATGAAGATTTTCATCAGTTTGTTCCAAATGTAATACAACACACAATTCCTATTAAAGAATAAGCAAAACCAATAAGACAAAGAGAAAGACCAATAAATCTTGCACTTGAAGCAACTATTAGAAAAGAGGTTGAGAATATTTTAAATGCCCACATAATTTTCCCTGTTAAATATTTAGAATTGGTTTCAAATCTTGTCTTGGTACTATTATGGGACTTATCAATAAATGCGGACATAAACAGATCTCAATAGATCCACATAGATCTAAAACAAAACAAAACAGGATATGACGCTTTCCCTAAGCTCTAATCATTGAGTTTACTATCTAACAAGAGATGAGAAACATGTCGTTTAAATATCGCTTCCTCGTGTTGTTGTCATCCTAGCTCCACTCCAGTTCTCCTGTGATATTGGATCTGCAAGGGAACACAAGCCAACCAAAGTGAAAGCAATATAGCACACTCAAAGAGAATCTATGTATGTGATCAAGGAGTCATACAATAAAATGAGACAAGTTTTATGGGAAAGAAGCATATCAGTGTATTATATTAAAGTGAAAGTGGAGATTACAACCAAAGCCTTGATGTTGCAAGGTCCCCTTCCGATGACCCTTTGCTCCAACACACACACTTGCTCCAATATTGAATGAAGAATATCCACAGTGACTTGATGAACTGAAATGAAGCTCTCAAGAATGACCCAATGCAGAATTCTCCATACAATCTTAGCATTATTCAACCTTCATTAACCTTTAAAATCAATCTTAGCCTTTTCCATGAGAAATCCCTCTTTATATAGGGGAAAGAGAGACACTTAAAGAGATTAGGATGATCCCACCAAATCATAGAAGCGAGTAGCATCCCAATCATATGGATGCCACCTAACCTTCTAGAAGATCCCCTTCTAGAACTTTCATGAAGGTCGACCTTTTCTTAGCCTTTTGACATCGTCGCACCCTAGCTATAGAGCAGCCTGCGAAGATGTTGAAAACCATTTTTAGGGAAGAGTGCGATGACCAAGCATCATCGCATCCTTCTTATGGTGCAGCCTGCGATGACCTTCCTTAATAGGGTTTTTTAGAAGATAAAGCCAGTCACTTTCCTCATGGAGAAAGGTTCATTTTGGGAACATGAACACATATTGTCAATGGATCACTATGATGACCAAAATAATGTATAACAAAATTCCCCCAAAAGTATGAGGTTGGAACTCGTGACAGCCGAAATACTTTGTAGAATGTGTGTGTCGGAAACAAAAAGCGCACCAGTTGGGAACCTACAAACAGTCAAGCATCAACATACTAATATACCATTGTTCGAGGTAGGCATTCCTATACTCAGATTACAAAGCGTTAAAATGAGTCATAACCACTAAACATACATTGTGGATCCATGTCAAGGTGGATCGGCATAGCCACCCAGAATACACTATGGATGTGTGCTCTAAAATGACTCAAATTTGGACATAGACATGAGACATACAAAGTGGATCTATGTGTCAATACAAATCATGAATACTCCATCACAACCTGGACTAGAATGGTATGACCCAGGGTCTTCATTTCCATCATTCCTAAGTACAAATCTAACCATGCGATTATAGGTGTTGAAGTCGAACATGGTAGAAACCACTTGATTATCGCTCAATGATGAGAACCGTTAACAAGTGCGAGGGAAATCACCATTGATGTCAATGACTCCCAAGGTACCCCAATAAAATCCCATGGGTGTGAATAAAGGAGTTGAATTCAAACACTCGATGGAATATTCCAATCATGGGCCAATGATGTGAACCCACTGTCGAAAGTGAAGAAACCTGTCATTGAAGCATGCAGGCTCTAAGGCATTGAATAATTTCTAAGTCTTGTTCCTGGATGATGAGATGAAGTCGACAGGAAAAGACATGTCACAGGAGGGCCTTGATGTATCCCCCATCAATGACACAAAATAAGTAACAGATTTGAGATAGATTGGAGCATAAAATGATTCGAAACTAACACAAGGAAGGGTGACATGGTAGAAAATTTATAACTACAGATGGTTGACTTGATAGGAGGATTATCAAGGTTGGACTTCTCTTGAACATATGAACGAAACGACAATGGTCTTGGTAGCATTGACTCAAGGAGGACCCAACATATAGACATGTGGATGGTCAAACAAGAGATGAATGGATTTCCCAACCCGTATACAATGACGAAGAGAGGTGCCATGTTCAAGAGCAACTATTACTGCCACAAACACGGATATAGAGCCACATTTCTTTCCCAAATTTTCCCCCACCATTTCTGGTGAGTACCTCTTTATTTTTATGCAAGCTCTAGGAGGATAACATATGCTTGTTGATGTAACTTCATCCTTTGGAAAAGTCCCTCAGAGTATGTTTAACGAACCCTAAGAAGGAGTGGTTCGATCCCATATGGGTCTTTTGATGTTTTTTTAACAAGTCCAACGAGAGAAAACTCGGGGGTTTTCATGTTTATAGAGTCATAAAAACACTTAAAGAGGACTCCAAAAGTTCCTTTTTTGTAAATTAATCTAATGAGACTGAAAAAGTGATAATCTATCGCCCATCAAATGTTTTCTTCAAATACTTTTAAGAGTGTGAAAAGAACAAGGTCACTCGGCAATATTTTCATTTTTACGAAGCATGAAAAGAGCTTAAAAGATACTCCATGGGTTTTGTTTTTCGTGTTACCATGACGAGTAAGAAAAGATGACAAAAGTATACTCGGTTACATTCTCACTGATTTACGAGCATGAGAAGGAACAAAACCTAAGCTCATAGTTTTTCCTGAAAAACTCTAAAAGGATCTGCACATGCGACAAATGTATAAAAGAAAACCAAAAAACGTATCCCTGTTCAACACTTCACCCTTAGATTTTTCATATGCAAAAAAAAAACACTTACAATATCGTTAAAACATTAGGGTTTAAGTGGAAAATATAAGATAATATAAAAAATAACAATGAAAAAAGTAAAAAAGTAATAAAAATGAATAAAAACTTATTTTTACCATTTCATTGTTACTCCACCCAAACTTTGTTCCAAAACCCCCATTTTACCTCAAGTTTCCACTGCGAATTGCGGGAGGCACGGTTGATCATTTGGAAAACGGTCTCCACAAAACAGATAATTTTCATCTCCTTCAACTTTTCATGGATTCATTTTTTCTTTTCATTGGTTAGAAATGGCTTTTTAGGTTTCATTTTCTAGGGCACGTGACCCCGAAGGTCGTCGCAGGTGCCCTGTATCATGCCCTGTGAAAACCCAGGGTCGTCGCAGGTGACTTTTAAGCTACAATGCGACGACTCTGCATTGTACGGGAAAGCTAGCCTACTATGTGTGCAAAACAAAAAATGTTTCAAGATGTTTATGCCAATGAAAATTTTCCAGGAGAGATATGAAGATGCTAATCCCTCGTTTATGTTCCATTTTAGGCTTTCTACAGTAAGGATGTTGGAATGGAAAGAGAGAGAGCATGAGGATGAAGATTACTTTATCGGGAATGACTCGGGAACGGTAAATTCCCTCCGGCAGTGTGGACTACTAAAATTCTTCAAGGTCCAAGGCATGAGGGCCCAGTTGAGGTTGCTCAAATACTTAGTTCACATGTGGGATGTGGACCAGTAGGTATTTTGTGTGGTGACTCACATTCTTGAGATAGATATCGAGGATATCTACTTCTTGGCCGAGTTATCTCGTCGTGGGGCTCAAGTTACACTAACATGTATCAGAGGAGGTGGTGAACCTATGAGCCACTATATCAGTGCACATTGTGTGTCCAGTACTCAGAAGCATAGAGGAAAAGTCGCTATAAGATATGTATGTGACCTACCTTTATGGACTATCCTCTACACCATTACACACATGGCAGGGAGTGCAGCTCCCCATATGGCCCTTTAGAGATATTTCCAGTATGCGTTGGAATGCATGGAGCCCTGAGTTTTCAACTAGAGTGATGGGGTTCTCAGAAGTATGAAAAAATAGTTGACTAAGTGTAGGAGGGGTGACCTGAAATAGTTCGGATACAGGTCAATTTTGGTGTCCTTCTTCCTGGAGAGGGTTCCAAACTTGCGCCTACAGATAGAGTGGGGCATACCTGCCCAACGGGATCCAAGGATGAAGAGGTGGGTCGACCTCATGGCATGGCATGTGATTGGGCTTATCATCAAGTATAATGACATTTTATTTGATTGGTTGAGGGTGCAGATGCTTATGGTATATGACTACGCATATGTCAGCTTAGACTTTTGAGGTGATCCAGAATTGGTTCTTCCTAAAGGTTCTCAATGGGGGAACATAGGTAAGAAGTACATTTTGTTTTTATAATGTTTTTGTAATTTTTAAATATGAAATGTTTTTATGTCTTTTATCCGATGACTAATCAAAAATCTCTTTGATGATGCAGATGTGGGACCTCACTGACCTCTAGCTTCATCTCCCATTCAGAGGCGAGGGGAGAGAGTTGAGGTAGCAGGATTAATCATTGTTGACTACGAGGCTATAGAACAAAACTTAGAGGGGTTGACTATGGATGTCCCAAATGCCTCTATTGATGAGATCCTGAGGCATTACCAGCGCCATACAGTGGGTGTATCTACATCCATCGATTGACTGCTTTGTAGAGTAGCACAGGCAGTCTCATGTTATCATGAGCAACGTCCTTGATGCTATATTTGTATATGAAGCCATGTGCTTCACATTTTTGACATTTTGGTCTTCGGACAAAGACACTTTTTGCAAAAACTTTTATCGTTATATATATATGAGGCTTCTACCGGTTTACTTGTTGTATATACAAAGTGTGATTGGATTTTATAAATTTCTCAAATGTATGTTTAACACATAATTATCCAATGCATCTGTTAATGTATTTAGACATCTAGGAATGTGTTGATATTCAATGTAATCAAAATGACATTCCAAGAGGTGAATTCGTAAATATACCCTTAATAGCATAGGACTTCGAATGGAATAGACGTTACTCGATTGTAAGACTACTAACTGTGAATTGAATTGTACAACAAGATAACATATTCCAAGAGACACAGCGTTGGTCAATAATTCAATGACTGCACTATATTCCATGTTGAAACAGACTTTGAAATTTTTATTCTTAAGGATAAAAGATTTGTAATTTTTGAGTCTTTGCTTTTTCGGATTTCTTAAAACAAGAATTTCATCACCTATAAATTCACGATGTCTTTTTATTGTTTATTTTTGGAAAATGAACGGAAAAATTCTAAACGAATATAAGTTTTCAAACACTCTTTGAAAAATCTTCTAAACGGGCAGTAATTTAAAATTTACATTTTAATTTAAACCTAAAGAAATCGAGATTCGGGGTTTTGTGTAAACAAATGTTTGATGCAAATTGAATTGCAAAACCCTGATCCCCGATCCCCGATTTCCCGATACTTTAAGACTTATTTAAAACATAAATTACTTAATTTTCAATTAAAAAGGTTTAAAAGTTAAATTAATCACGGCGCGATATCGGGATTCGCGGTTTTGTAAGATCAAATAATCTTGTCATCATGTTTCCCGATTTCCCGATTTCGCGATACATTTAATCCTTAAGTAAAGTTTGAATTAATCTAATCACTACTAAGAATGATTAAGAGTTAAATAATTACATCGCAATATCGGGATTCGCGGTTCTATGAGAAGCATGTTTCTTGTCATCAGATTTCCCGAAATCCCGATCCCCGATTTTCCGATTAACAAAATCTCGAAAAGATCTAATCTCGATTAATTAACATAATAAACACGTTTTAATTTAAAATAATACATCGCGATTTCGGCAATCAGAGTTCATCGATGACATATTTCTTCAATATCAAAAGTGTCGAAACTCCGAAAATCGGGTTTTCAAATTTAACTCAAAATCAACGCTAATTAATTGTTCTTCTAAACAAGGTTTAAAATTAATCTTTCTTTGAATGTCCATTAATGCATCGTTTTCCGATTAATTAAGATTCTATTATATTTGAAAAACATCGAGAAAGGCTAGGTACAGGCATTAAATGAATATCTTCGAAAAAATCTTTCGCATTAAGAGCTTTAACTTCATAGCAGAGGTACAATTCTCAATATTTTTATGATATATTCGTAATGAAATATCAAACGTCTGTATTTCCATTTCAAAGCTAAGTTTTCTTATCCATTCTCTGTGACAGATTTTTAAGCTTAACGCAGATCTATGTCACCCAAAAAAGCTTCGAAGAAAAATGAAGACCAGCTAGAAGGTGATATCATTTCTGATACTACTCCACTCAGCGTACACTCCGTCAAATCATGGACTGGAATTTCTGAAAAGCTGGAGGATGAGCTTAAATATGCAGCCACTAATTCAAAAAATCACCTCTGAGATATTGCCGAGTCTGAACTTCATAAGGTTGTTGCACGTCCGAGACTTGTGTCATATACCGGTATGATTGGTTGGGCACTGGATAAAGTGGATATCCCAACAAGAAGCATTATGAACGAGCAAGGAGCTGTCATCGGTTCATTTAGGCATGAACACATCCAGGTAATGTATAAGCTCTCACCCAATTATAGACACACCTTTAATTCTGAGCTTTTACTCGAATTTCAAAGAAAAGAATGCATTGAAGCAGGCCAGACATACCCTGACATGATTAAAGGATGGGCCAGGGATGAAAATAAGTTTAGCGCCAATGTACATGGAATTTATGCCACAGCTTCCTTAAACGAATATATGGTTTATGTAGCAATGATGTTATGTAGAATTTTCGGGAGAAAGGATCCTTGTCACTTTCATGCAGACTGGACACCATTCCTAGAGGAAGTTTCGGAAGGACGTAGTTTTAACTGGCATAAAATTTTGTCAGATAACCTCAAAAAAGAGGTTGCAAAGTATAAAGAAGCCAAGTCAAAAGGGAAACCTATGTCATCTTATATGTCAGCTTATATCATGGACGCCATTTTTTTTATGACTCCTTTCCCATTAATGAATTGGAGTTGGAATGTTTCTTGCCCAGAGCCTGTTCATAAATACCACTCAGCTCTCTGGGAAGAAAATGCAAAAAATCTTTTTTATGATGTTTTCCATTATGTAATTATCCCTCTGCACAAAATATTATTTGGATGTGAACCCCCTCGTATTTCTGACACAATCATAGAAAACCTCAAATCGATTGCCGAATGGTTTATTGAGGAAAAATTTTTGTATGTTAGGGTTTATGGTTGTTCCATTCCACCTCATGCTCTCCCGAAATTCTTACCAGATAGATTGGTATGCAGAGAAGTGGCTTATCAGTTAGCCAGGGGTGGTATTGGGTTAGAATTAAAATCCCTTCAGAAAAAAGCATGGCCATCTTTCCATGTTCATATCGGGAAATTTACTTTATCAAACATTGGTCATTCTAAAGCTGAAGCCGAGTCATTGGAGGAAGTTAAGCTAGTAGACATCGAGCACAGGAAACATGACCCTTATCAAATAATTAGTCGGCATTACATACATTGCAATTTGAAAGCTTATGAACATGATGTTTCTATTTATGATGATATTTTCCGAAATGTTAAATCCTATGAAGAAGTGTAGAACGGAGTGCAAGCCTTGTCACCTGACTCACAGGTGGGGTTTGCATCTTTTCAACGACATAGGCGAAGCTGCCTGCCGAAGATTTTACAAGGTGAAATATTAACTTCATTGCCAGAACAGGAAGAAACCCCTCCAGGGTTTGAAACTGATACTCAGGATAAGTCAAGTGACAAAGAAAAGTTGAAAGATCCTAAATTACCTCCTCAAAACACAGAGGTTTCTCAAATAAAAGAACCATGGACAGAAAAGGGAAAAGGACTAGAAACAAGTCCAATAATTCTTGATGATATTCCAGAGAAGATTGGAGGAACTGTCTCAAAGGAACTTGGCAGTCCTATCACAGCTTTGACTCCACTACAGTCTACTTTCGGAACCCCTCATGAAGGAGTTCTATACGTCAGTGATTTGGAGCCGATTTCAAGAGATGAAATCCCCCCATCTGATTATTTTTTCAGCAAAAAGCGAAGAGTTGTTTTGAAACAGGAAATTCATCTTGTAGGAGAAATATCGATTAAGAAGCATAGAGTTATTATTGATGGGAAAAAAATCAGGGATGGAGAATTCTCTACAGAGCTAGCAGGAACAATGGGTGCTATAGAATTAGCCAACATATATTCTGTAGGAAACCTAACAACCGTGCTTGAACAGAAAGATCAAGAAATAACCCAGTTACAAGACAGATTGAAGGAAAATGAAAAAAATATTGGTTGGGGAATACAAAAGGGTCTAGAACAAGCTAGACTCAAAGACATGCAAGAAATCCAAAAGTTGAATAGAAACTTGGATGAGGCAAAACACATGATACAGGTCACTCAAGAACAGGTTCAAAAGCTGGGCGATGAAAATAATTTTTTGCAAGATAAGATCATTTCAATTGCTAACCAGGTAATTGAAACCGAACAGTTCAAGACTCAAGCATCAGAAATATATACAAAAATAGAAGAAGAACAGCATAAAGTATTTTGCAATCTGGAAATGATCCAGAACTATTTTCAGGAATCAAATAGGTCCATGGAACAGGTATTCCAGAAAGAAAGACAAGTAAAAGCAGCGAGGACTACTTTTCAGAAAGCAGTTACTTTTTCATTAAAAGATGAAATTGGAATAAATCATAAATTATCTATTTCTGAACAGATGAAAGGGGAGGTAATGATAAAAGTCTGGGAATCGAAATTGGTTGAATATAAAAGAATCACAAAGGAAGTCAACGAAGACTGTCAAAGGATCTTTAATCTCCTTGAAAAAGATTCATTAAATATTGGGGCAGATGGTTGTTCTGGGTTATTAGGTGAAATCAACCTTGTAAAGCATCAACTGAAGTCAAGAGAAGAGCTCGAAGAAAGGAAAGCAGAAATCTCAAATATTAAATTGGTCAACATTGCAGAAATAAATAAGTGGATGGTAGCTTCAAGTTTAAGGTTGGAAAATGTTAAATTCACAGAGAAAACAATAGAAAGTCAGTTTCCAGACTTACAGAGAAGATTTTTCTCTTTCGAAACAAATGAGATACCTGAAGCTCCCGGGATCTTAATAAGCTTTTTGGGAAAATGTGTTCAATGCATTGAAAAAGAGAAAGAAAGTTCGTCAACACTAAGTTAGAACTTTTCAAATGTTTTTATTCATTAAAATTTTGAAAGAGATTGTAAACGGTTGACATTATTTTATGTAACCGTAATATTAGGGGGTTGGTTAGTTACCAACGAGAAACTTTGATAGGAATGTATAAATATAGTTTCAAAAGGCTGAAATAAGGCTTCAAAAATTTTGGGAGATAGCCATTTTTTGTAAATCCAGTTTTGACGTTCATCGGAATATAAATCGCAAGCAAGATTCTGGATCCTGCAATTTTGTAACTATGTGTCTTCCCCTGTCTATTATGCTTTGTTAAATTTTCCTTTCAAAGTGTTTTTCTCACAAGTGAATCAATTTGAATTTATATACATTGTCATTCATTATTTCAGATTGGTTTGGATGTTGAATGTATTACAGTCTTTCCTCTGAAATTACTTTAGTAATTTTAAGACCTGTAAAACCTTTTGTTCCTTAATATTTAACTCTGTTAGAAATTTTGTTTTTCTTTCATCATCGTTAATTGAAATATAAGATTCTTTCTTGATAAAAGCCTTATATTTCTATGTATTGTGTTTCGTTGTTTACAATTTCAAATTTGTTACAAAACCAGGAAACGGCCTTGAATGTGCTTTTACATTACTGTTATAGATTTTGAAATTGTTTTCATTGATATTATCTCTATAAGTCTGAAGTAACCAATTGATTAAAAAAAACCATTTTATAAACCTTTAATACTTTATCACCCATGACTGTCCCTAATAGCAGACAACCTAACATAGAACCGGGCCTTCAAGATCAGACCAGCATTACCCTTAGTTTATTTAATACTATTTTACAAACAGCGACTAACAGGGCTGAACTAGAATGATCATGGGCTGCTATTGAACGTGACATTAGCATCCAGGAGCAACAAGAAGCGAGACAGAGACAGTTGAGAAACTGAATCTGCTCTTACCTTTCCTTAAATTCCTTATTTCCAAATCTTTCCTTTAAATCATTATCGGATGCCTCGACGGTATGTTATATATCCTTAAAACATAAACTCAGGAACAACATTCCGCAATATTGTTAGTTGCACGACCAAGGCAAACACCATGTGGACTAATCAAATCATCTATAGGTGCATAGATTTCCCAAGCAGTAGATGCTAAGTTCTGAGTACTGCGACTAGTGTCAACAGCGAAGCCAATGTAGGGTAGGTAAGACACCGACATCTAGAAATCAAGAACAATGCAAGGTAAGTAGCTGAAGGTCGAAACCAAAACAACGAAAAATCATGCAAGAGTATGATACACTAAAATTACAAGCACTCATGCAAAAATGACTTAAGCATAGTACTTCTTTAAGTAAATCCCATTTCAGGGTTCACTTAAAGGGATTCCATCATAATCGACTGTTGGTTGTGGAGCCTGATTATCTTCCTGATTCAGAGGTCTTTTGTTTTCAGCCATGTTTATACCCCATGAAGTATTTACACCCCAGAAGTATGTACACTCTTCCACGCGGGGGAGTGCAGAGGGGGGTTACCCCCCCGGCTTGGGGGGTCAGGGGGCAAGCAGGCCCTCGTCAGGGGTTCAGGAGCAGTGCCCCCCGGTGGGGGATCGGGGGTGAAGCCCCCGAAGGGAAAATTTCCTTGTAAAAGTATATTGTAATTTCATTGTAAATCTGGACCGTTCATTATAAGGTCACAAATCTAACGGTAGAAGTTATGTTAGGGTTTTTTTCCCTATAAGGCAACCCTCTCTTATGAGGAAAATGTATTGTGATTGTGGATCATACTAAATATTGTATTTTGAGACGAGGGACTGTGAGAAAAAGAAGAGGAAGTTACAGCGGGTTTGTTGTAGGTTGTATCCCTTCATATGTTGGATAATAATAAAGGAAGGACCTAGAAATTTCTCTGGTGGACGTAGCCTACACTGGGTGAACCACATAAATCTGTGTCTCTATTGTATTATGTATCTTCTATGTTTTGTTTTCGTATTTTTTTTTATTTTATTGCTCCATGGTCCTATTTTTCTAACATCGACTAGCTCATATGCTCCCTTCTCCAACACACGTTTGACAATGTAAGGACCTCGCCACATGGCCTTGAATTTACCAGCCCCTAGAAAATCACGATCTTGTTCGTAAAGGAGAACTAGATCACCTTCAGAAAAAACATGTGGTTTGACATGCTTGTCATATTGGGATTTAACACGTTTCTTCTAAGTTTCAATAACTAGGGCGGCATCGCGACAGGTTTCATCTAATTGCATTAAATACAAAAGATGCTCTTCTTCAGTGGAGGTATTGGGGAGAAGTTCAATGGCCAGTTTCAAAGATGGTATTTCACATTCAATCAGCAGGATAGCCTCGATACCATAAACTAGATGGAAAGGTGTAAATCCCATAGCAGACTTAACGGATGTCTGATAGGCCCATAATGTTGAGAATAGCATTGTGTGCCAGGTTGTCTTATGAATTCCTATCATCCATCGAAGCATAGTAATAAGAACTTTGTTGATTGCTTCAACTTGGCCATTGGCCTGTGGGTAATAGGGGGTTGAGTTTTCATGGAGAAGACCCAACTTTTCAGTAAGTTCGGACGTCGTGAAATTCCTAAAATGACTACCGTGATCAGTAACGATAGCTTGAGGGATACCAAACCGAGTAATGATATGATTGAATATGAACAATGTTGCATTCTTCCTGGTGTTATCAAATGTAGGCATTACCTCAGCCCATTTAGTGAAATAATCCACAAATACAATTTCGAGAGGGATGGTAGGTGAAATGTTGCTCAAGTTCCCTTCATACAAGACATCGTGTGGTGACTCAGGAATGGAAGAAATAACCACAATGGTCAATGGAGTCAAAATCCACTGGTAACTCTCTATGGTGTCGCATTCTAGGAAGAGAATGGATCGAGGATGTCCATTGTCCTAGGGGTTGTCTTCCATATACATGACTAACATGATCATCTCATCAGTGGGAAATATCACATGAAATGGATCAGGAGATGAATCACGGAGAGAAGGATGGGAAAGGGTTGTCGATTGAATAGCTTGATAAGCGGATTCGACCAAACTTAAATGCATCTTATCGTCATAACGAGAATAATCACCAGGGCTAGGTACCACCCATGGGTTGTATGACTCAGGGGCTTCACGAACGATGGTGGATATCATGTTAATAGAGGCAACAAAAGGAGGGGGGATATCGGGTGGTGGGATTGTAAATGTACACATCAAAGTTGAATCTTTCAAAAGACCCACGCCGACATTCTTGTAACCAAGAGGTGTCTTCGAAATGAATGGAATGTTGCTAATACAGGAATCGGAATTAAAGAAGGCCAGTTGGTCAATAGAAACAACCTTTCCTTGATGCGGGAAACGTACCACATGGAAAAGGGTGGAGACAAATGCATGCATGGAATCAATCCAACTACGGCCAAGTAAAAGGTTATAATCAAGAGGTGCATCAAAGACCTCAACCTCAACATTGACCTATTTACCTTCCAACATAATAGACAACGACGAAAGAACATTGTAGGGTTTAAATCTTGTACCATTGAAGGCCTTAAGTGTATTGTGTGATTCGGTGAGGGTAGGAGAGCTAATGGCTTTACAACAAGTGATGGACATGACACAAGTTGAGGCTCCTTCATCAATAACAGTTCTACAGATATTCTTGTTTTCAACAACAACTTGGATCTGGAATGCTAATTGAGGAGGAAGCCTTGGAATGTGATCTTCCAAGTAAAATATTATGAGATTAGTATCCATGGGATCAATTCCACCGATGGCCTTTAACAGTGCCTTTCATTGAGCTGGGAAACTTTGAAGGACTTCGAGAGCTGACATCGCAGAGGGTGCTTGCGCAAGATCTTCTACAATACTGTAGTTTTGTGAAACACGAGTGTGAGGCTTAAACGTAGACTTTCGAACAATTCCCTTGCGAGGAGGGCCAAGGAATGTATCGAGACTCGGTCATTCGAGATGAAGAGGACCATTGGGAGGTGAATTTGGGGGAGAAGGCTGAACCAACGAAGGTGGTATATCACCAACTTTCACTTTTAACGGAGAGTAATCTCTGCAATTTTGTTCTTTTTAGAGTCACCATTACACATAAGGACATAGGAAGAAGTAGAAGGGGTATCTTGTTCATGAATGACTAGTTAGATTTCTGTTGAGAAGGGAAAGGTTGTGAAAAAAACAACAGGTGTAGAAGGTTTCACGGTCCCTTGGAGGAACTTAGTAACTCCGGATCATCTTGGACAATCTTTCATGTAATGATCGTCACCACAAATAAGGCAGGGGTAACGAATCTTACGTTTGTCTTTCTCATCAGCGGTTTGTGTTTTGGCTTTATCAGATTGTGGATTATTATTCTTTTCCTCCTTGTTCTTACCCTTTCCTTTCTTTTTATTTTTATTCTTTCCAACAGGCGTGGATTGAACAGAATTAACCTCAGTGGTCTTACCGGTGGAAGGAGTAGGAGAAGGAGTATCTTGTGCATTAGAATTATTGGATTTGGGATTGGTGTGACTGGCATGCATCGATTGGGTCTCGGTGTGGAAGGTTCCAATCACACCATTAGCAGCATGAGAGGTTTTTGGAGGTTTTGGCATAGGTTTTGTGGAAGGACGAGGAGTGTCAGGGATAAAATTATAAAGTGTTCTTGTTTGCGAATAAATGAGATCAATATACTGAGCACGACTAATCGCCTGCTCTTCAGTGACAACGTCTCCCATGGAAAGATCATGAGCAATAGGTATATTGAGTGATTTGGTAAACCACTCAGCCAATAGTTGATCAGGAAGAGGAACTTTGATTAAATGTCTTCTCCTCCTCCACTCATGGATGTGATCAGAAATATGAGTGGACGAGGATTTCTTGAAAGAACTCAAAATTTTGGTTCATGTCTCGTATTGAATCAGTAACTGGTAATGTGTCAAAAAGGCCATGGATAGGTTGTTAAAGTCATTGAAGAAACCTCAAGGTAAATCGACGTACCATTTTGTTGTCGAACCCATGAGATTTCGTTGGAAAATTCACAGTCTGATGGAGTCATACATCAAGGAGTTGGATGAACACCACAGGTGAAAAGTCATAACATGGTTATTAGGATCTTCTCCTACTCGACCGTCAAATTTAGGAATGTCAGATGATAACTTGGTTGGTATGATAGGCCAGTGAGTATAATGTAAGATAGGATCATTCAAAATCCTAGATAGATCAAGTAAATCCAAAGTGGCCAGGAAAGGCAACTGTCAGTTCACTTGTGGAAACTGGTAGTTTTGAGCAAGAAGTCCCATAGGTATACCTGTAGGACCGTAAGCAGTCTACAAATAATTAGACTATCCTGACAGACTCATTTGTGGAGGGTTTTGGGACATATAGCGTGAAAAGTTGGGTTGGGTAGAGGGGTTCCCTTGGTAAGGGACACTAGATTGAACGCCCTAACCCCAAGTGGGATTCAAGGAACCTAGATACGGTTGGCTGAAGTTAGGGAGTACAAAAGAGTTAACTTGAGGATGTTCCCCCCCAGACGATTGTGGATTTCCTTGGAAAGGAAGGTTCCAAAGTTGAGATTGTGATCCAGGTGCATTATGTCCATACAGTGGGTTATGGACTCCAACCTCAGGTTTCCCCCCAGCTTGAGGTTGACCTCGAATAGTAATCTGGTAACCAGAAGTGAACAAGTGACTGGTGCCTCCAACTGGATTGGAGCCACTAGGGCTATATCGTCTGAGAAAAGGAGGAGGAACATAAATCCCTCCAGAGAGAACCTAGGTAGGTGTAGGAACAAAGCCAGCAACAGCATTATACCAATGAGGAAAAAAAGTCTAGATGGAACCTGGGTAGCGATATCAACAGAAGCATTCATACCTCTATACCCAGGGGGAAGTGATGGATTTGGTCTAGATGGAAGTGGTGTCCCAATCGGAGCTTGGGAGATAACAACATTTTCAGTAGGAATCTTGGTAGATTGCGGGACCATAGTAGAATGGGCCATCTGAAGAGTAGGGATTGAATGAGAACCAATCAATATTTGGTCTGAAACAGTGGTGACACTACTGGTAGTACCAGTGAAATGGTCCAAAGGTACTGTGTAGGTGACGGACATCTTGGGAACTTGCGATACTACAGGTCGATCAAGACTCACTCCTAGGTTATCGTACAGATCGCATACTGTCAAAGGGACGGAACTAGGATTAGAAGTTCTAACAGTGTGAGTCGAGGTCCTAAAAGATTCACTATGAAAATGTGGATCTTCTACTCCAGATCATGCGTTAGGTACAGTAGGTACTTCAAAATTTTCATCAACAACAATTTCTCCTGACGATTTCATCTGAAGCATACATGGATTCCATACAACACTCAATGTCAAATTGATAGGGAGGCGGAAAGCCTCTAAGGAGTTTGAAACAATTTGAAATCCTTCCAAGGAGTGTGTGCTTCCAACTTCTGAAGCAACTTTGTGGTCGACTACTTCCTCTGGAGAGCCTTTAGGTGAATTGGGAAGCAAAGGTTGATAGCCTTCCGAATCTTTCGAGGGCAACCCTTGCATCCTACGTGAACAATGAAGGTCGATGTTGGTTGAACCGAGTAAAGAACAGAAAAAATGTATGGCCAACTAGAGAAAACAAACAACACTCACTAATAAAATCTAAGAATCAAACCAAGCAAAAAAACCTTCTTATTTCGAGGTCACCAGTTGGTGACAAAATCCAACGTCGTGAAATCAAGACAAGAAGGGGCTGGGATAAGTGGGTGGAAAAGTTACGTTGACGACCTTCTTAACGGACTTACACCCTGGTGTAAGCTCCCACACATAATCGTGGGTATACCCTCCAAGGAGACTAAGTGAGTCTAGACAACGTCGATTCCAGGTACCGTGAAGACTTGCCCCTCCACAATCACCTCGTGTAAAGACCCTAAAGAGATAGGCTACTAAGGTTACCAACTACAACAGTGATGCCTGGGGAAACAGTCTCCAGTTCGATCCATGCGAAAGGCAGGGTATCTAGCCCGAAATCAACTTGAAAGGATTCCACTCATCATTGTGGGTATACCTTCAAGCGACCCCCATAATACTCACAATCTCTACACCAAGACCAACAAATCAAGGTGAGTAACTTTGCTAGTCTTAATGTGACCTCGGGTTTGACCCTTGTGTGAGAAGGGCTTCCCAGGACAAAATGTAGCATTGGATTTGAACTCTCCCTATCCCAAGATACTATTGTGTGTTTTGATGCTTTGGAGAGTGTACCTCACAACCTATTCCAAAGAGCTATCCTAGCTAATGTTGGTGTAAACGATCCCTAGAAAATAAAAATTACTAATTAAATTTTAGATTTACACTGTATTTTAGAGGTCGTTGCTTACTCAAAAAGGATATGGAAGTGAAATTGTTGATGTTATGACCTCGACCCAATGAAATGCAAAAAGAGATGAATGTGCAATTTTCAATTCAATGAACTCTAGTTACAGTAGGGAGAGGGTGTTTTTCTCTCAAAGTACAACAAGCTACTAATTACAATTCCTCAATTCTGAATGAACACAATTCCCAATAATCATGAACTACAAATTTTCCAATATCTTCTTATATTTCGAATGTAAAAATTTTCTTATGAGAGATTGCTAAAAGAATAAATGAATTTGGTTCTTCCTTTCTAAGACAAAATTAGAGATGTCATAACGAAAGGAAAACACAACCCAAGAAAATCAAGACACTCTTAATACCATTCCCAAATCAAATTCACAATGTAAACAAAACGAAAAAGACAAGAAAAACTCTTGGCATAATCATGCAAGAAATGTTTCTTAATCAGCAAACAATCTGACAAACAAAATGAATCCAAAACTCTAAACAAACCAAACACCCTATGTCAAACAAGTACTCAGATGAAGATCCAATATTATATCCTTGTGACAATGAGTATGAGAAAAAAATTGCAAAAAGCAAATAAAGGTTGTCAATCATTGAAAACCAACCACAAGCAAGCTCCAAACTCAAGAATCAATCAATCATGGGCATAGGAAGTTCACCCCAGGCTCCCAAGCCAAATTTGGGTAGTGAAAGACAGAATGACTCACTCCATTAAAACCGACAGGAGTCGCTGCAGGCTGGGTATGGGACACAATGCGATAAGCAAGGGTCGTCGCAGGCCATTGGCAAAGTAGAGTGCGACGTTGTCGCACTGGATGGGCTAAGAAGAGGGTGACATCTCAAGGTCGTCGCACGCTGTCAGTAAGGTACAGTGCGACAATCTTTGTAAATTTGAACAAATTGGGATAAAGACAAAAAATCCAAAAGAACTTCTACACCCAGGGAGCCTAGATGGATCACCCACATACTCAAAGAATGAAAATTACCAAAGGAAGGCAGGCTAAAGGAAAATGGTAAGAAAAAAATCAAAAGGAGGTCGTATTCCCCAGTATGATCACCAATTTTGTTATGGGACTTATCAGTAAATGTGGACATAAACAGATCCACGTAGATCTAGAACAAAACAAAACAAGATATGACACTTTCCCTAAGATCTAATCATTGAGTTTACTATCTAACAAGAGATGAGCAACATACCGTTTAAATATCGTTTCCTCTTTCCGTTGGCATCCTAGATCCACTCCAGTGCTCCTGTGATATTGGATCTGCAAGGGAACACAATCCAACCAAAGTGAAAGCAATATAGCACACTCAAAGAGAACCTATGTATGTGATCAAGGAGTCATAAAATAAAACGAGATAAGTTTAATTGGAAAGAAGCATATCATTGTATTATATTAAAGTGAAAGTGGATATTACAACCAAATCCTTGATGTTGCAAGGTCCACTTCCGATGACTCTTTTCTCTAACACATACACTTGCTCTAATCTTGAATGAAGAAGATCCACAATGACTTGATGAACTGAAATGAAGCTCTCAAGAATGACCCAATGCAGAATTCCCCATACAATCTTAGCCTTATTCAACCTTCATTAACCTTTAAAATCAACCTTAGCCTTTTCCATGAGAAATATCTCTTTATATAGGGGAAAGAGAGATGGTTAAAGAGATTAGGATGATCCCACCAAATCAAAGAAGTGAGTAGGATCCCAATCATATGGATGCCACCTCACCTTCTAGAAGATCCCCTTCTAGAACTTCCGTGAAGGTCGACCTTTTCTTAGCCTTTTGACATCATCGCACCCCAGCTGTAGAGCATCCTATGGAGACATCGCAAACCAGTTTTAGGGAAGAGTGCGACAACCAGGCATCGGCTCATCCTGTTTATGGTGCAACCTGCGACGACCTTCCTTAATAGGGTTTTTTAGAAGAGAAATCTAGTCACTTTCCTCATGGAGAAAGGCTCTTTTTGGGAACATGAGCACATATTGTCAATGGATCACTATGATGACCAAAATAATGTGTAACAGGTACAAAAAATAAATGGAGATATTAGATTATGTGTTGATTTTTGTGCCATGAATAGGGTGAGTGTTAAAGATAATTTTCCTCTTCCTAATATAGAAATAATTATACAGCAAGTAGCATGATCTCAAATGATGTCACTTCTTGATGGTTTCTCAAGAAATAATCAAATACGCGTCAAGAGAGTCGACAAATATAAAACTACTTTCACTACATGTTGGGGAACCCTTGCTTATGAGTATATGCCTTTTGGCTTGATCAATGTAGGTGATACGTTCCAGTGAGCTATGAAAATAGATTTTGATGATTTGATCGGTAAAATTATTCAAATTTATCTTGATGACTTAATTGTATATTCAAAAACCCGATAATATCATTTCGATCATCTTAGACAAGTTTTTCTCTGTTGCAGAAAATTTGGTATGTCATTAAATCCTACAAAATTATTTTTCGGTGTCATTGCAGGAAAACTCCTTGAACACATTTTATTTGATTCAGGCATCAATATTGATCTAGAGAGAGTTATTTCCATTCAAAATCTTCAAGCTCCATCTTCCAAAAAAGAAATTCAATCATTCATGGGTAAGATCAATTTCTTCAAAAGATTTATTCATGATTTTGCTAGAATGGTAAAACCTATTCATAATATGTTAAAGCGACGTTGAGATTTTTCCTAGAATGATATTGCTACAAATGATTTTGTAGAAATTAAAAATGTAATTAGTTTTGCACCAGTCTTGGAAAAGCCTGATTTTGCGAAAGACTTTATCATATATACAAATGTCACTGAAGAAGTTATTTCTACAATTCTACTTCAGAAAGATGATCATAATAATGAGCAACCAATAGATTACATGAGTCCAATTTTATTTGAATATGAATTCAAATATGAATTAATTGATAAACATGCATTTGCTCTTGTTAAAGTTATTGATAAATTTCGTCATTTCATTATTGGCAAGCATACTCGGGTAAAATTCCCTTTACCTGCAGTAAAAAAATTTCTTTCACAAACACATTTATCCGAAAAGCTTGCTTATTGGCTTGCCAAAATCCAAGAAAATGATTTCACAATTACAACTTATAATAAAATCAAGGGACATGATCTATCTCTACACCTGGCTCAACACTCTAAACCACGATATTCTTCTAAAAATAATGAAGATGCTTTGTTTGCATTATTCCTAATCGAATATGGTAACCTTGATCTAGTAGCACATCCCTCGTATCTAGACATAATTTATTATTTGCAATATGAAAGATGTCCTGATAATATTGAGTACCATGAACAAAGGAGAACTCAACTTGAGGCCTCAAACTATTTAATTTTGAATACTTCACTTTTTCGTAGGACTGCTAATGGACTACTATTACGGTGCATTGATAATACAGCAACCCAAATGATTTTGAAAAAAAATCGTGGATCAATAGATTCTGATATTCATATTGGATGTGGACACGTTGTTGCCAAATCCATTGCACATAAAATATTAAGGACTGTTCATCATTGGCCTTCTGTCTTTAGGGAGTCATATAAGTTTGTACAAGCTTATGTTGAATGTAAAAATGTTGTCGGTAGGGAAAAAATTTCTACCATGCCTTTACAACCATTCATACCTGATTTTACATTTTCTAAATGGGTATTAGACTTCATTGGACCAATTAATCATTTATCTTATGCGGGTCATATTTTTATCTTAACTACCACATACTACTTTACGAAGTGGACAGAAGCAGTTCCTCTTCAACATGTGCAAGATGAACAAGTAATCTTGTTTATTGAAACAAATATCTTCCCTCGATTTAGTATTCCAATTGAGAGTATTTTTTATAACAGACAAGCATTCATATCTGTAAATTTGACTCAGTTCCTTAATAAATTTGGAGTGAAATATTTCACTTCATTAACTTATTACCCTCAAGGAAACGGGCAAGCTAAGTCAACAAATAAAAATATGATTAAAATTCTCAAGAGGATCATTAACGACAAACCCCGCTAATGGCACACCTTACTAACTTATGACTTATGGACAGATCGTACAACCACTAAGATGAGTACAAACCATATTCTTTTTTTCAATTTCCATATGGCCAAGAAGCCATCATGCATGTTGAACTTGAACTTACCTCTCTTAGATTAGCCTTGCAGGCTAAAGAGTTGAATTCTACAAATGTCCCTCAAAGACTAAATGTTTTGTTGGCCTTAGAAGAACAAAGGATCTATGCTCTTGATTATCTAAAGAAAAGGTAGCAAACCATTAAAAAATATTTTGATAAAAAAGATAAATCAACTACTTCTATAGCTGGTGAAAAAAATGCTTCTATGGGATTCTACACATGTAGACAAAGGTAAACATTCAAAATTTCAGAAGTTATGGCTAGGCCCTTACATAATCACATCTATTGTTGGAAATAATTCTTACTTACTTAAAGAAGAAGATGGTCGGTTATTTTCATATACTACTAATGGTTCACATCTTAAACATTATGTCGAACCAGGTTGAGATTTTTATTATATTTGCAATGTTTCTTATGTATATTTGTTTTTTATTTGTTCAGTGTTTTCCTTGTATATGTTTGTTATATTTGCTTTCCTTTTCATTTACTTGAGTTTCATTTATGGAATTTTTAGTCAAGTAATTGGATTAGTCAAGTTACATTATTATTCATTGGTTTGCAAAACTTTTGTAAATTTGACTTGAATGATGAAGAATACATACAACAAAATATAAATAGAGTATAGTTCTTATGTCTGCAATGTTATTTGTTGAGTACTTGTCGAACCAGCTAAATTTCCTTGCTGTAATTTGATTGATATAGTTCTTCCATGTTTTCTTCTTTCCCATTCTTCCCTTCCATGAGTGTATTTATCGTGGGCATGCATTAACTATGATCCAAAATTTTGTTGAAACATCATTCCTAAGAAGAAAATATAATGTAGAAAGTATTTCAAGAGAAAAATTATGTACACAGTTTTCGAAACGTCCAACGTTTCGAGTGGACACTCCACCCATAATCAAGGACAACAAAAAGCTCATATGTAAGAAATGAGTGCCGAGGTTTTGCATTTAAAGGTTTGGAGAGAAAGATGGTCGTTGAGTAAGAATTAGGTAAAAAACTTAATAACAAAATCAAAATGGTCGTTGAGATTAATAAATGGGGAATATTTATTAAAGGTGAAAATAAATCAAGAGAGACTAAGTTAGTCATTGAGAGTAAAATGTATTAAAAAGGTGGATATGAATTAATGATAATATTAATAATATCAGAGATAAGGAGGTAATGACGAGCTTGGATTAGTCATACTAAGGAAGAAAATAAGAACATAATAATATGATAATAATATTATATATTATTATAATATAATAATGAAATATTGACTATAATAAAATTAATGTAATAATGAATATGATGGTGATAGCGTAGATTAATAATTGATACAAGAAGATAACATAGGTAAGCTAATACTATACTAGAATATATTAATATAATATAATAAAGAAAATGAAAATGAAATAAAATAAATGAATGATAAAAAAATTGTGAAAATGAAACCAGATATTATGACTTCTAGTATACTAATATTAGACCACCCTGTGGAGTCACCATGTGTTGACTCATACTTTGTCCACTTATTATAATTATTTCACAAAGTGTTGTGAACCTATAACTCATTTGAAGAATAAAAAATTATAATACGCGAGGTCCCATAGGAAAGAACATTGATATTATAATTTCTTGTATGGCATTCATTTTTTATTCTCATGATATGGCATCGTTTTGACATATGTTGGTTTTAGTTTGGATTATAACCTCGAGCAAGGTAACAAAAAGTTAATTATCATATGGTGGCCATTGTTGGCTTAATGCTTATGAAATTTTGGTTCTTTACATGGTTATGTCTTTGCGACATATTTTAAAAGTTTTATTTGAGATCATGGTGTTTGCATAACATCAAAAGCCTCGTGCTAATATGATATTTGGCATAGAAACCACATATGCTTTGACTCAACATATTGCATTTCCCAAAGGAATCGAAATTTTACATAAAGTGACACTTTGATGGTTTTAAAAAAGAAAAGGTATATGGTATATGAGGATTTCAAACTAAACATATGTTGTTGGTTGGTTTGGCTTTGATATGTTTATTTCTCCTCGGTGTATTAAAGCATATATGGGTAAATACTTTGGTGATACTTTATGGTTTGTTCATAACACTTGGTTGATATGAGAATGGAAGGGTATGGGATTTGAGTTTGTCACTACATCGGCCATGCATTGAATTGGAAATGACATGGGAATTAATGCCATGAAATCCGTGTTTTATCATCTTGGAAGTCTTTAGGGTTCTCATAATTTCTAGTTTCGGTTTGGATTGCAAAGAGAATTGTGTTTTGGCTCCATAAGACACCTTTTTTTGTTGTGCAACCATGAAGCTGGTGCAACATCTTAGACGAGAACTAGTATAAGACATAGTTATTCTTGCAAGGTATGTACACACATAGAGTTGAACACTATATTGAAGCGAGTTTGTTATTAAATGGTTTAGTTCATCTCTATAAATGGTTTCTTGTGTGTGGTTTCTCCTCCCTTATTCTCCTCTCATATACAAATATTTTTATGATCGAAGAAGTTAACTTTGTTGAACAATTATATTGAAAATATGTTATAGAAATGAAGGTCGAAGATGGGTTTTCTTTGGTTGTATGCTTCTAAAGTTTGGTGTTGTCTCTCATCCATTTTTTTTCACTTTGCATGGATTTTTGTTGTAACCCAAATGAAAATGATCTATGAGCCAAACTTAGAGCAATGACCAAGCCTATTATGAGCGAAGTATGACCTAGGTTTGATTTGGAATCATTTGAAAAGCATAAGATAACATTTGTGGTCGTATAAACGCTAAATCTCACATCTCAACTCATTTTTCTAGTCACTCTTCAAGCTAAATAATTTGCATATTTTTAAAAGAACAAGCAACTGAAATTGTAAGTAATAGCATCCTTCTTGTTTTCCCATTTCGGTGACTTTGTTCACTTTAAATGTATGATAATTTTGAAATAGATCTCATCCAATTTTTTGGAATATGTTGGCTTAATGGTCAAGTTTTCTAGGAAAAGATTTTTGTTTACCCTCATATTCAACTCTCACCCGTTTCACTTTTGGAATAATTCATAGTATGGAAATATGTAAATGATACTTACCTGAGTTATTTTACCCACATTCTCTGTTGGACAACTGAGAGGGGGGGGTGAATCAGTTGTTATTGTGCTTAAACAATTATGCTTCTTTTAAAATCTTTACAAGGCACTCAATGATGATCACAATAATGCAGGGAAATAAACAATGGCACATTCAGCATCAGTCACATATATGAGAAACACAGAGACAAATATTTCCCAAGGAAACCCATACAGGGTAAAAACCTCTTCTTCTATATATGATAAGTATTATTTACATTCTTTACATTATCATACATATGAGCACCAACTCATTGTGAGGCTACAACCTCTGTTTTGCAAGATGCAACTTGCTGAGAACACCAACTCACTATTTTTCTTTAGCACCAACTCCCTAGTTTCTCTAGCACCAACTAGAAGGAAGCACTAACTCCCTGTGTTCAAGCACCCACTTGAACCTCTGAGGACACCAGTCCTCCCTAGCACCTCCCAACCACCCTGGATTATGAATATGAAATATTGAAACCTATTACAATGATATAGTGTTCAATAACAGCTTACCAGTCTCATCACTGTTTTGCAAGATTTTGCTACTCAGAATTCCTCATTGTCTTACAACATGCATCCGCTGCCCATTCTATTCTTCTTCTTTTTATGCTCTGTTCGCCATGTCCATTCGCTGCACAGTTCTTCTTCTATTCTTTTCAGCTGTTGCACTCTGATCCTTCTTCATGCATGAATCACGTTCAGCAACAACATCCACAGCAACTCCAGCAACAACAGCAACCGCATCTCTTCTTTGTACTGCGTACTTATAGATTTTGTGCACCTTGTGCATGCAATGCGCGCAATACCTCTGCATACTCACACTGCGTCATTATCCTCCACAACTCGAGTGCTCTGTCTGATCATCATCGTGACTCTTCAGCTTCTCTGGTCATTTTTCCACTCGTTCAGCATCACTGTATGTTATGCTGAGATTCCTCAGCCTCTCTGGTAGTTGAGACTCTTCGTCTTCTCTGTGACAGTCGATCTCACCTTCTCTGTTCCAATTACAAGATTCAATTCTCATCCAGCTATCAATCGCCTCTACGAGCATCTTCATCCTTCTTGAATATTCCCAGAGACTCTTCATCTCCTCTGTCAATCACCCCGAAGTGTCTTCGAGTCCTCTGGCAGAAACCATCAGTGGTTTCTGGTAGTTACATTGTGACGTGCAACAGTAGCCCTCCAATTATGCTCAGATTCACCTGCATCATTGGATTAACTCTGATGGGTTCTTGTGTTATTTACCCATTTCGCACTTTCGCAATTCGGAGATTCTGCGATGAGACATCTTGAGTCTCCATGTCATGCGTTACAAAACTCCGAAATGGAGCTTTTTTGCGCTAGCTCCTTCCTTTATATGACCATGGCTATGACCAAACGCCTGTTCATAACGTGATTTTCATGATTTCACATTTCGCCTTTTTGTTAATTTCGTTGTGAAGTTTCTCGACTTTCCAAGTCACGATCCCCGAAACGCCAAAAAGAAGCTTGTCTACACGTACTCTTCTCTTCATCTCTTCGATGGTGTGACCACCAGCTGAGACCACGCACTTATGCATAAAGCGCTTTCGAGATTTCGCATTTCGTGAATCTGGAGATGAGGCATCTCGACTCTCCAAGTCACAATCCCCGAAACCCCAAAATGGAGCTTATCTGAACTGACTCCTTCCCTTTTCGTGACCACCAGCGGTGACCACAGGCTGTGCCAAAAAGGCGCTTCATATTTCGCGAGTTTATAAACTTCATCGAGTCTCATCGACGATTGAAATATTCATAGATCCGATGGTCCAGATCTTATCGCGATATCGCATCTCGTTGTTCCTTAGATGGAGGTTCTCGTCACTCCAAGTCACGATAGGCGAAACTTCGAGATAGAGCTCAGATCGACAGTCCACGTTCTTGGTGAATTGATGGTCCAGATCTTATCGTGAATTCACATCTCGCGGTTCCTTAGATGGAGGTTCTTGTCACTCCAAGTCGCGATAGGCGAAGCTCTGAGATGGATCTTAGATCAACGGTCTAGAACCCTTGGTGATCTGACAGTCCAGATCTTATCGTGAGTTTGCATCTCGCAATTCCTGTGATGGAGGTTCTCGTCACTCCAAGTCGTGATACGTGAAACCTCGAAATGGAGTCTTTGACATGCTCTGATTTTCTGCCACGCGTCCCTCTTGGATCAACGGTCAATATTTTATCGAGACTTCGCAACTCCACGAGCCTTCGTTGTGCCTGATCAACGGTCCATATTTGGCTTCTATCTAACGGTTGAGATTATTTCACGATTTCGCATATCGCGAATTCAAGAAGTTAGGGAACCCTGTTCCTTTGACTTTCCAGTTAGCGACATGACGATCTTCCGCCACGCGTCCTCTTGATCAACGGTCCACGACTGTCCCCGATGGACGGCCAGGATTCCTTCACAGTTTTGGAGAGTTGGATGACTCTTGGACTTATTTTCCTTGCAGCTTCACCATATCTAATGGCTATTGAGCCTTCGTAGATACCCCGGATCCTATGGCCCATATATTCTCACAATTTCGCCACTTTGCGATTTCACTGCTTCGTGATTTCGTCCACCTTCGCGATTTCGTCCACCTTGCGATTTCGTCACTTTGCGATTTCGTTGTTCTTGCCATCGTTGTTCTTTTCCATCGATGATCTTTTCCATCAATGACAAGCTTACTCCCAACTGTAAACCTTCCAACATTCTCTTATCCACGTGGATGTCTCCATAATCCATTCCACTATGTCAAAAGGTTGATTGTTTATTTTAAAACTTTGTGTTGGGTGCCATATGAGCTTTGATATTTCGGGTGTTGGAATGAGTTATAAGTACAACAAGCCATGAATTGCAACTTCCGCTTGGTCGATATGTCATTTTGAAAAGATGATGTGGGAGTCATGGTGGAAAATGGTATTGGTTCATTTATTTTACAAGTATAGATTGCAAGGTTTTTACAAGTGCTATTGTGGATATTATAAGGAATGATTTTGGTCTTTCGAATAGGCATTTTAGTTGTCATAAGTTGTTGGTTGACAATTCATATTATTATTGGGTTATTATTTGGAAATATATGGGCATACATTGGAAGTAATAGCTGACTTTTGAGTCCTAAATTATTTTCACATGAACTCCTATACATAATTCCTTCATTATTTATCACTTTTCATGAAGACACTCCCTCTGTTATTTAATAATACCAGGTCTCATTAAAGTAGAAATCTGATATGAATGTATTAAAGACAAATAAAATGCCCCAATCATTCATTGTTTTCATTTTTCATTATTTTCATTAATCTATGTTCATGTTCAAGAAAAGATATATATTGAAGAGGCATATATAAGAGTGAAGCTTTGGATTGGTTAAAAGAATCTTTGAAGGAAGAATTATTGGTGTTGAATGTATTTGGTTTTCTTCCCCTCTTATGCACTACCCCCTTTTCATTTATTACCTGCATACTTGATCTTCCATGTTGTATGCAGAGCCTTACTAAGTCATTTTTAACAAATATTGCTATAAATGTTTATTCACTTTGTGTTGTCCTATACTTGAAGGATTTCTTATTGACTAATTGAAATGGTGAATGACAATAGATGAGTTTTTTTATCAAAGGGAGTATCAGAGGAAACAAAGGGAGAAGAGGCATAATGCCAAATGTGTTTTGGCAGCAAGGGAGGCACAAGTGGATGATATTTTCTATCCATTTTGATGCAGATTTAGATGAGTTTAACCTACTAGTACAAACGGGTTACCTAAACCTTGGTGGACAACCTGATTTACCGGAAACCCCAACTCCTCCTAGTGCACCTTTGCAGCCACACCCTAATATCATGGACTTTCCTTAACCTCATGTTCAACCATTGAATGATGGTTGGGATAACAACATAGTGAATCCTCCTTATGGTATTACATAATGGCCTGTCAATCCCCCTCTACCTCCTCACATAGCACCATTTTTTACATTAGCTGCTTCCATAGCTCGTTCTCATCCTAAGGACCATACAGTTCCCTCTCATGAAATTAAGATGGATAAAGGAAAGAAACATATTACTTCCCCTAGAACCAAGGTATCCTATCCATACTCTATACACTCAAAACAATGATCAGCAAAATAAGAAAGTGGTAAAAAAGAAATTGCCTTCAATGACATGCATCCAGAAGTAATTAAATACGAAGAGAAAATGGATTTTCTCAAGGACACACTAAATCTTAGACCAAATGTGTCTGAAAGCAGGAAAGAAAGAGAAGAATATTTCAGGAAGAAATACCTTCATCTTTTTTAATTTGTGATATGATAGTGTTTTATTCTAGACATATGATACTTTATTTTGGAACAAACAACAGGCATATGATATTTTTTTTTTAACTTTAAATATCGTATTATTTTGATATATGGGAGGTATAAGTGTTTCTTGATATGGAATTATTTGGATGATTGTCTTATATTGATTAATTTTGTGTTGTTAATGTGTGTGTGTG